>SJYQ01001396.1:2763943-2782905 GCA_006410935.1 Redunca redunca | reverse complement strand
TCTCTAAATTTTTGGTAGAATTCAGCTGTGAATCCGTCTGGACCTGGGCTTTTGTTTGCTGGAAGATTTCTGATTACAGTTTCAATTTCCATGCTTGTGATGGGTCTGTTAAGATTTTCTATTTCTTCCTCGTTCAGTTTTGGAAAGTTGTACTTTTCTAAGAATTTGTCCATTTCTTCCACGTTGTCCATTTTATTGGCATATAATTGCTGATAGTAGTCTCTTATGATCCTTTGTATTTCTGTGTTTTCTGTTGTGATCTCTCCATTTTCATTTCTAATTTTATTGATTTGATTTTTCTCCCTTTGTTTCTTGATGAGTCTGGCTAATGGTTTGTCAATTTTATTTATCCTTTCAATGAACCAGCTTTTGGCTTTGTTGATTTTTACTATGGTCCCTTTGTGTTTCTTTGGCATTTATTTCTGCCCTAATTTTTAAGATTTCTTTCCTTCTACTAACTCTGGGGTTCTCCATTTCTTCCTTTTCTAGTTGCTTTAGGTGTAGAGTTAGGTTATTGATCTGACTTTTTTCTTGTTTCTTGAGGTATGCCTGTATTGCTATGAACTTTCCTCTTAGCACTGTTTTTATAGTGTCCCACAGGTTTTGGGTTGTTGTGTTTTGATTTTCATTCGTTTCTATGAATATTTTTATTTCTTTTTTGATTTCTTCTGTGATTTGTTGGTTATTCCAAATCGTGTTGTTCAGCCTCCATATGTTGGAATTTTTAATAGTTTTTCTCTTGTAATTGAGATGGAATCTTAATGCATTATGGTCAGAAAAGATGCTTGGAATGATTTCAATTTTTTTGAATTTATCTAGGTTAGATTTATGGCCCAGGATGTGATCTATCCTGGAGAAGGTTCCATGAGCACTTGAGAAAAAGGTGAAATTCATTGTTTTGGGGTGAAATGTCCTATAGATATCAATTAGGTCTAACTGGTCTATTGTATCATTTAAAGTTTGCATTTCTTTGTTAATTTTCTGTTTAGTTGATCTGTCCATAGATGTGAATGGGATATTAAAGTCTCCCACTATTATTGTGTTATTGTTAATTTCCCCTTTCATACTTGTTAGCATTTGTCTTACATATTGTGGCACTCCTATGTTGGGTGCATATATATTTATAATTGTTATATCTTCTTCTTGGATTGATCCTTTAATCATTATGTAGTGGCCTTCTTTGTCTCTTTTCACAGCCTTTGTGTTAAAGTCTATTTTATCGGATATGAGTATTGCCACTCCTGCTTTCTTTTGGTCTCTATTTGCGTGGGATATCTTTTTCCAGCCCTTCACTTTCAGTCTGTATGTGTCTCTTGTTTTGAGGTGGGTCTCTTGTAGGCAGCACATATAGGTCTTGTTTTTGTATCCATTCAGCCAGTCTTTGCCTTTTGGTCGGGGCATTCAACCCATTTACGTTTAAGGTAATTATTGATAAGTATAATCCCATTGCCATTTACTTTATTGTTTTGCATTCGGGTTTATACGCCCTTTTTGTGTTTCCTGTCTAGAGAATATCTGTTGGAGAGCTGGTTTGGTGATGCTGAATTCTCTCAGCTTTTGCTTGTCTGTAAAGCTTTTGATTTCTCCTTCATATTTGAATGAGATCCTTGCTGGGTACAGTAATTTGGGCTGTAGGTTATTTTCTTTCATCACTTTAAGTATGTCTTGCCATTCCCTCCTGGCCTGAAGCGTTTCTATTGAAAGATCTGCAGTTATCCTTATCAGAATCCCTTTGTATGTTATTTGTTGTTTTTCCCTTGTTGCTTTTAATATTTGTTCTTTGTGCTTGATCTTTATTAATTTGATTAATATGTGTCTTGGGGTGTTTTGCCTTGGGTTTATCCTGTTTGGAACTCTCTGGGTTTCTTGGACTTGGGTGATTATTTCCTTCCCCATTTTAGGGAAGTTTTCAACTATTATCTCCTCAAGTATTTTCTCATGGTCTTTCTTTTTGTCTTCCTCATCTGGGACTCCTATAATTCGAATGTTGGAGCATTTCATATTGTCCTGGAGGTCTCTGAGATTGTCCGCATTTCTTTTAGTTCATTTTTCTTTTTTTGTCTCTGAATCATTTATTTCTACCATTCTTTCTATTTCACTAATCCTATCTTCTGCCTCCGATATTCTACTATCTGTTGCTTCCAAAGTGTTTCTGATCTCATTTATTGCATTATTCATTATATATTGACTCTTTTTTATTTCTTCTAGGCCCTTGTTAAACCTTTCTTGCATCTTCTCAATCCTTGTCTCCAGGCTATTTATCTGTGATTCCATTTTGGTTTCAAGATTTTGGATCATTTTCACTATCATTATTCGGAATTCTTTCTCAGGTAGATTCCCTATCTCTTCATCTTTTGTTTGGTTTGGTGGGCATTTCTCCTGTTCCTTTACCTGCTGAGTATTCCTCTGTCTCTTCATCTTGGTTATATTGCTGCCTTTGGGGTGGCTTCCCTGGGTGGGGAAGATCTCCTGGAGAAGGAAATGGCAACCCACTCCAGTACTCCTGCCTGGAGAATCCCACGGATGGAGGAGTCTGGTAGGCTACAGTCCATGGGG
The DNA here is from genome assembly GCA_006410935.1 of Redunca redunca. Lineage (NCBI taxonomy): Eukaryota > Metazoa > Chordata > Mammalia > Artiodactyla > Bovidae > Redunca > Redunca redunca. The sequence continues at coordinate 2,780,349 of SJYQ01001396.1, read as the reverse complement.
TCGCAAAGAGTCGGGCACGACTGAGCGACTTCACTTTCACTTTTCACTTTCCTGTATTTTGGGAATTTGTGGAATTCTCTTTATTATGGAGTTTCCTAGCTGTGGGTGGGGTTGTATCAGTGGCTTGTCAAGGTTTCTTGGTTAGGGAAGCTTGTGTCAGAGTTCTGGTGGGTAGAGCTGGATTTCTTCTCTCTGGAGTCCAGTGAAGTGTCCAGTAATGAGTTATGAGACATCTATGGTTCTGAGTAACTTGAGCTGCCTGTATATTGAAGCTCAGGGGTGTGTTCCTGTGTTGCTGGAGAATTTGCCTGGTATGTCTTGCTCTGGAACTTGTTGGCCCTTGGGTGGTGCTTGGTTTCAGTGTAGATATGGAGGCATTTGATGAGCTCCTATAGATTAATGTTCCCTGGATTCAGGAGTTCTCTGATGTTCTCAGGATTTGGACTTAAGCCTCCTGCTTCTGGTTTTTGGTTTTATTTTTACAGTAGCCTCAAGACTTCTCCATCTATACAGCACCGATGATAAAACATCTAGGTTAAAGATGAAAAGTTTCTCCACATTGAGGGACACCCAGAGAGGTTCACTGAGTTACATGGAGAAGAGAAGAGGGAGGGGGTAGTTAGAGGTGACTGGAATGAGATGAGGTGGGATCAAGAGAGGAGAGAGCAAGCTAGCCAGTAATCATTTCCTTATGTGTGCTCCTCAGTCTGGACTGCTCAGAGATGTTCATGGAGTTATACAGGGAAGAGGAGAGGGAGGAAGTAGACAGAGGTGGCCAGGAGGATAAAAGAGGGAAAGGAAAAGGAGAGAGACAGATCCAGCCAGTAATCAGTTCCCTGTGTTCTCCATTGTCTGGAACACACAGAGGTTCACAGAGTTGGGTAGGGAAGAGAAGGGGGAGGGAAGAGACAGAGACAACCTGGTTGAGAAAAAGGAGAGTCCAAAGAAGGAGAGAGTGGTCAAGCCAGTAATCTCGCTCTCAGGTAAAATTGGGTGCTGAAGATTGGGTTTTTAAATGTACAAAATTGACAACAAATACCAAAAAGCAAAGATTAAAAATCTAGAGTAGAGGTTGGATTTTCAAAAATACAATATTAAAGAAAAGAAGAAGAACGAGAAGAAAAAAAAGTCACGAGAATTATTAAACAACAACCACCACAGGAAAAAAAATACATACGGTGTTTGCTTTAAAAATAGGGTCTCTCTCTTTTTTTTTTTTTGAAAAGTGATAGTAGGTTATAAAAATTAAAATTAAAGGAGAAATAGAGGACTTAAAATTTTTTAAAAGTTAAAAAAAAGGAGAAGAAAAAGAAAAGAAGAAAAAACAACAACATCTAAAAAAAAAGAGAGAGAGAGAATGGTCATAAAAATAGTAAAAATATTTCTGGGACTTTCTCTGGTGTTGTGGGCAGTGTGGGGTCACTTCCAAAGTGGTTCCCTCTGTTTAGCTTCTTCTGTTTGCTGGTCTGTTCAGTGTCTGATTTCTACCCTGACGCAAGGCGGGCAGTGGTGGACACTTTTATTTTTTTAGGCTCACCTGTTCAGTCGCACTGTGGGGAGGGAGGGATGCTGCAAACAAATAACACTGGTATGTGCTTGCAGTGTCTCAGCCACGCTGGGCATGCCCCTGTACACGGTGCACCCTGATCAAGCTCTACATTGCTCCACTGGGAACCATCTGAGGCCGGCCCTAGGCTGCATGCACCTCCCCAGTCTAAGCCACTCAGGCTCAGCTCTCAGGTAGCCCTCAGAGGTGCAGATTCAGTTGGGCCTGCATTTTGTGCCCTTCCCAGGACCGAGTGGCTCAGGCGTTTGGTGAGTGCAGTCGCTGCAACTTATCACCTTTCCCTGGTGCTCAGTTTTCTGGGTGTACCACTGGCGCCCCTCGTCAGGCAGATAGTGACTGTCCAGAACCCCAAGAAGTCTTGGTTAGCAAAGCAGCCTGCTTGCAGTTTGGTAGGTAAAGTCTCTCTGGGGCTGCGATTGCCCTTCCATCCCTTAAGGGTCTGGCTGCCTGTCACTAGAGGGGGATGGTCTGCAGCCGGCTATTTCTGTTCCATCCTTTGTTCTGTGCGCAGTGGTGGTATCTTATGTTAGAGCTTTTCACGCGGTTGCTATCCCACAGTCTGGTATGCTAGCCCAAGTTAGTTCGCTCTGGTTACATTCGGGGAATTCCGGCCGGATTCTTAAAAAACACTGCAGCCCATGCCTCCCTGCCCAGCCTCCACTTGCTAGTGGTGGATGCAGGGGTCTGCGCTGCTTCTCTGCTGGGGGAGTTACCATTGGGCTCGTAATCTGTTGGTTTTAATTATTTATTTATTTTTCTTCCCTGTTATGTTGCCCTCTGTGCTTCCAAGGCTTGCCACAGACTTGGCAGTGAGAGTGTTTCCTGGTGTTTGGAAACTTCTCTCTTTTTAAGACTCCCTTCCCAGGACAGGACTCCCTTCCCAGGATGGAGCTCCCTCCCTACCTCCTTTGTCTCTTTTTTCATCTTTTATATTTTTCCTACCTGTTTTTGAAGACAATGATCTGCTTTTCTGGGTGCCTGATGTCCTCTGCCAGCATTCAGAAGTTGTTTTGTAGAATTTACTCAGCGTTGAAATGTTCTTTTGATGAATTTGTGGGGGAGAAAGTGGTCTCCCCCTCTTATTCCTCCACCATCTTAGGACCGCCCCCCGCCCCACTCAAATCCAGTCTTAACCTCCTTTGTCATAGATTAATTGAGCATAACTGTGTGGGTTTATTTCTAGGCTCTCTGTTCTGTTTGATTGATTTATACAGCTGTTTTTGTGCCAGTACTATACTGTCTTGATAACTGTAGTTTCGTGGCATAGTCTAAAGTGAGGGAATATGATAGTTCTAGCTCTATTCTTTCTCAAACTGTATTGGCTGTTTGCAATTTTGGTGTTTCTATACAGATTTGAAATTTATTGTTCTAGTTATGTGAAAAATATCATTGGTATTTTGATAGAGATTCCATTGGATCTGTACATTGCCCTGGAGAGTATGGTCATTTTAAAAATATTAATTCTTCTAACTCATGAACAAAGGATATCTTTCCATTTATTTGTGTTGTCTTTAATTTTTTAATGGTATATTATAGTTTTATTAAGATAGATCTTTTACCTCCTTACATAGGTTTATTCCTAGGTATTTTATTATCTTTGATGCAGTTGTAAATGGGTTGATTTTCTTAATTTGCTTTTCTGAGTATTGATTGCAACAGGTTTCTATATGCTAATTTTGTATCAGGCAACTTTACATAATTTGTTAATGAGCCTTAGTAGCTTTCTGATAGCAATTTTAGGATTTTCTATGTACAGTATATAATCTGAAAATAGAGAGTTTTCTTTCTTTTCATTTTTTTTTATTCTATGATTGCTGTGGCTAGGACTTTCAATACTATGTAGAATAAAAGTGGTTATAGTGGAATCCTTGTCTTGTTCCTGCTTTCAGCTTTTCATTGTTGAGTATGATGTCAGCTTTTTATATATGGCCTGGATTATTGTTGAGATGTGTTGCCTCTATACTCATTTTCTAGAGAGTTTTTTTTAACTAATAAATGGAATTCTAATTTTGTCAAAATATTTTCTCCATTTATTGAGATTATATGTTTTTTCTTTTTCAGTTTGTTAATCGAGTGTATCATATTGATTTATATGTGGAAATAGAACCATACCTATGTCCCTAGGATAAATCCCACTTGATTCTTGTGCATGATTTTTTTAATGTATGGTTAGCTTCAGGGTCTGGGAGGATGGGAAATTGAGGAGGTGGTGGCTAAAACCATCAACTAGATAGAGGTATGTTGTTGTTCAGTTGCTAAGTCCTATCTGACTCTTTGTGACACCATGCACTGCAGCACACCAGTTTGCTCAAATTCATGTCCATTGAGTTGGTGATGCCATCTACCCATCTCATCCTCTACTTCCCCCTTCTCCTTTTGCCTGGAACCTTTTTCAGCATCAGGGTCTTTTCTAATGAGTTGGCTCTTTGCATCAGGTGGCCAAAGTATTGGAGCTTTAGCTTCAGCAACATTGGGTGCATAGATGTTTAAAATTATTACATCATCTTCGATCGATTCCTTGATACTATGCAGAGTCTCTTTTGTGTGATAAAATGTCACTATACTCTGGCTTTCTTTTGATACCTATTTGCATGGAGCACTTTTTTTCTATTCCTTCGCTTTCAGCCTATGTGTGTGTCTACATCTGAAGCGAGTCTTGTAAGAAGATATACAGGTCTTGTTCCATGTTCGTGTTACCATTCAGCCACTCTGTGTCTTTTGGTTAGAGCATCTAGTCTATTTACATTTAAGGTAATTAAGTTCTTTTCTTCTTTTTTTTCTTTCTTCTTTTATGATAGATTTTTGGTTTGTGGTTACTGTGAGGTTACCGTCTGCTACTGCTGCTGTTGCTAAGTTGCTTCATTCGTGTCTGACTCTGTGTGACCCCATAGACAGCAGCCTACCAGGCTCCCCCGTTCCTGGTATTCTCCAGGCAAGAACACTGGAGTGGGTTGCCCTTCCCTTCTCCAGTGCATGAAACTGAAAAGTGAAAGTGAAGTCTCTCAGTCGTCTCCAACTCTTCACGACCCCACAGACTGCAGCCTATGAGGCTCCTCTTTCCATGGGATTTTCCAGGCAAGAGAACTGGAGTGGGTTGCCATTGCTTTCTCCGAGGTTACCATCTACATATATATATATTTATGTAAATGTATGCTATATATAGCGTACATTTATGTATATATAGCATATATTTTTTATATATAGCATACATTTGTATAGATAATTAACATATATATATAATTAGGATGGAGGAGCCTGGTAGGCTACAGTCCATGGGGTTTCAAAGAGTCAGACACGATTGAGTGACTTCACTATCACTATATATAATTCTATGGACAGAGGACCTGGTGGGGTCACAAAGAGTTGGACAAGACTGAGCTAATAACTTTCACATTCATACACACACACATACACACACACACAAACACACAAACATGTAATTGTTGATCTCTTAATTTCAAATGCATTTTAAAAATCCTGCATTGTACTCTCCTCCCCTCAAGATTACTGTTTTTGATATTATATTTTACATCTAATTATTTTCTGTATCTCTTATGTGCTTATTGTGGATAATCTTATGGGAGTTTTCTTGAGTGTTATGCATTGCTTTTCCTATGCTGCTTTTAATACTCTCTATCTTTAATTTTGTTATTTTAATTACAATGTGTTTTGGTGTGTTCCTCTTTGAATTCATCCTGTATGAGATTCTCTGCACTTACTGGTTTTGGATAACTGTTTCTTTTCCCAGGTTAGGGAATATTTTAGCTATTATGTCTCCAGATATGTTTATACCTTTTCTCTCTCTTTTCTCCTTCAGAGACCCCTATAATGTGAATACTGGTATGCTTGATATCATCTCAGAAGTATCATTAACTGTCCATATTGCCTTTCATTCTTTTCTTTTGTTAAGCATCAATGATTTCTGATACTCTGTCTTATTGATACTCAGCTTATTGATCTTTTTCTCCATATTACTTAGCCTACTGTTGATTCTTTCTAGTGTATTTTTCATTTCAGTTTTTGCGTTCTTCATTCTGGTAGCTCTTTAGATTTTCTAATTCTTTGTTGAAAGTTTCTAACTTCATTCTGTGTGCATCCATTCTCTTTAGTGTTTTTTTTTAATTTTTATTTTAACTTTAGTTTACTTTACAATACTGTATTGGTTTTGCCAGACATTGACATGAATTCACCACGAGTGTACATGCGTTCCCAAACATGAATCCCCTCCCCCCCCACCCCATACCATCTCTCTGGGTCCCCTCCATGCACCAGCCCCAAGCATCCTGCATCCTGCCAGTCAGACATAGACTGGCGATTCGTTTCTTACATGATAGTATACATGTTTCAATGCCATTCTCCCATCTCATCCCACCCTCTCCCTCTCTCTCTCCCCCAGAGTCCAAAAGTTCACTCTATAGATCTGAGTCTCTTTTTTTGATGATCTTTACAGTCATTACTCTAAAATTTTTCTCAAGTAGATTGTCTATTGCCCCTTCACCTAGTTCTTCTGGGTTTTTATATTGTTTCTTCATCTGGAACATATTCCTCTGTCTAATAATTTCCCCTGACTTGCTGTTTTTATGTCTGTGTACTTGATATATTAGTTACATTTCTCAACATTGGAGAAGTGGCCTTGAAGGAGAAGTCTAATGCATCCCAGCAGCACACTCACCTTTCATTACCAGAGCTATATGTCCTAGGTGTGCCCCCTATTTAGGCTATGTGGGTCCTTCTGTTGTGGTGGGCTGATTACCATGGGTAATCTGGCATGCTTTGTTAGCCTTAGTCTGGTTGGTTGCCAGGCCCTTCCTTGTGTAAGGGCTGTTGAACACTAGTTTCTGGGGCCAGGTCATGAGATGGCTGGATTCTGAGCCCCGTGGAGCCCTGGGCCTGTTACTGGTTCATTGATAAGTGGAGTTGTGGTCCAGAAGATCCTGGGGCTTTTGCCCCCACACTGGTGGGTGAGGCCAGGCCCTAGAGCTAGTGATGGTTCATTGGTAGGCAGAGTTAGGTCCTATGGTTTGGCCGTAGGATCTAGGGATCCTAGAGTTACTATTGGACTGTTGGTGACTGGGACTGGTTCCTGAAACAGCTGTCTGTGGGATCTGGCATGTCTCAAAACTTTGTTGACCTGTTACTGGGCACAGGGTCCAGCCAGTCCTAGGGCAGGTGCTGGCCTGTTGATAGTTGGGCTTGGACCACAGACTGTGGGGCTTTGGTTGTCCTATGGTTAGTATCCACCCACTGCTGGGTGAGACTGTTCCCAAGGCTAGAGCAGGATCACTGGTGGGCAGAGCTAGGGATTATGAGGCTAATGCCTACCCACCTGTGAATATACCAGGGCCCAGCTGCATGGTTCTGGGGGTCCTGCTTGTAGTGCTTTCACATTGATGTGTGGGGCCAGGTCCTGGGCCCATAGCTGGGAAGGGACATACTGTTGGTGCTGTGGCCTCAGAAGGTCTGAAGGTAGACCATCTGCTGCCTAGTTGATTCCTACAGGCTGTTGGGCAAGGGCATGGCTGGGCCCTAAGGCTAACCAGCTAAAAGGAGGATTCCAGAATGGTGATTGCCAGCAAGTGTCCATATGGTACAATAAGCTCTCCCAAATGGCTGCCACCAGTGTCTGTATCCACAAGGTGAGCTGTAGTGGCCTCATACCTTTCCAGGGGTCTTTCCAAGATTAGCAGACCCAACAGCATTACCCAGGCATCTTTCAAATTACTGCTTCTTCTCTGGGTCCTGGAGAATGTGATACTTTTTGTGTGCCCTCTAAAAGTGAAGTGTCTATTTCCCCTAGCCTCCTAAGACTTCTGAAAGTAAGCCCTACTGGCCTTCAAAACCAAACATTCTAGGAGTTATTTTCTAGGAGTATACCATAATGGAACAGTATATGAAAAAGAATACATATATTAAAGTGTTTTTATGAAAGAAATTTTAAACTCACAAATTCATTGAAAGGTCTTAGCAATCTTTAAGGTTTTAATCTTTTAAACCACATGTCCAAAGAAAGAGACTGACTCAGAATGATAGAATGCTTTTTGCTGAGCCATATTAAAGTGACATTTTAAATAGAATATTTTGTAGTTATTCTGTAGGAATTAAAATTATAGGCTATTTACTTCCAAATTTCATTTCAAGTTATCTGCTGCAACCCATCTCAAAACTGAAGTGAAATGAGTCAAAATGTTTTCAAGTTTAGGAACATCTTATTTTTCAGTCACATGATAGATTGTTTTTCTTCTTTTCTTAGAAAGGCTACTGGCTTGGAAAGGCTACAAGCATTAGGAAAAAGGAAGATATGCATGTTGCTAGTAGAGTTCAAAATGCTTACTTTGAAGAAGAACCTGTTGGTTTGACGGCTGGTATCAGGATTCAACATTTGTACAAGGTATTATTTACAGGTCTCTTTCCCCCTGTACTATTGGAAAGTAAATTACAACAGTAATTAATTTTCTGTTGCAAAGAGCTGGCTCACTGGAAAAGACTCTGATACTGGGAAAGATTGAAGGCAAAAGGATAAGATGGTGGCAGAGGATAAGATGGTTAGATAGCATCACCAACTCAGTGGGCATGAATTTGAGCAGACTCTGGGACATAGTGAAGGAGAAGGAAGCCTGGCATCCTGCAGTCCATATGGTTGCAGAGTCAGACACAATTTAGCAACTGAACAATAAAAATAACAAATGTTTCTCACTGGCCGTAAACCTACTCCCATATGATGTTAATAAAAGGTTATAGTCCGCAGACTTATTATTTAATGAGACAAAATGAAAATTTATGCAAATAAAATAAAAATCCATATTTTCCTCTATTTACTTCTGAATAAAATTCGGCTTTGTATCTGCTACAATTCTTCCATCATAAGAGTTAAATTTTCATTGGAGCTGTGAAAACATGTTATGTAAATATAAATTTCTGTTCACCACTCTGGCTTTACTTATTCTACAGGTTATATATTAGGGCATTTGTTTACACTATCCTCTTTCGAAGTGTTCTGCAAGGACATGTTCTTAGACATATCAGTTTATCTGGATAAACTGCAGCCATGTATCATTCAGGTACCTATATATCTGCTGGCATTCTCTTGGGCCTCAAGGAGATACTTCAGCTTAACTTAAACCCCTAATCTCACAATTTGTGGAAACTCAGATATCTTTCAAAATTTCTGCTAATCATTTGTGGGTATTAGGAAGAGGATAAGACTTTTTATCCTATTATGGTTTTCTCTGCCTCCAGCATATTGCATTATGATTCTGTCTTTATCACATCACTGTAGATGTAAAACTGTCTTTTTATTGTATTTTCTCAGGAAGTCCATTCAAATCACAATTTTGTGATTTATGATTTATGATGGGTTTTTATTAACAGCCACATGAGCCATTTCACCACCCATATCCTTTCTCATCTCTGTTTTCACTTTTCCACCAAGATTGTCCCTGAGGGCTTCCTCTAATTTGTGTAGTAGGTCATATTTTCTTAACTCTTTTCCCCAGACTTGCATATCCAGACTTATGAGTACTAGCAGAACCAAGGACTTTCTATGTACTATTTATTTATTTATTTATTCAGAAGTTCAACAAGTAGTTTCTTAGCACCTATTTTGTTGTAGAAACTGATTGGTATTGGAAATATAGTTGTAAAATATTCAAATAAAATCTCCCTTTTAAAGGAAATGTAAGCAAACAGTTAGGGGTACTCCTGCCTCCAAAGAAGGACTTCCCTGGTGGCTCAGAGAGTAAAGCATCTGTCTACAAGGTGGGAGACCTGGGTTCAATCCCGGGGTCGAGAAGATCCCCTGGAGAAGGAAATGGCAATCCACTCCAGTATTATTGCCTGGGAAATCCCATGGACAAAGGAGCCTGGTAGGCTGCAGTCCATGGGGTCACAAAGAGTCGGACACGACTGAGCGACTTCACTTTCACTTTCTGCCTCCAAGTAGGATGGGAAAGTTCTTGGTAGCCCGACACTCAAACTGAAAACAGTAGAAGAAACCAGATAAATTATATTTATCAGACAACTGTAGAAGCTGTAAGGAGGACTGGATTATTTTCAATTCTGAAGAATAAGCAATACTTTTAAACTGATCTTAGAAATACTGGCCATTTTCTCCCTTGTAGCTGTTTTCTAACTAGGGACTGAGAATCAATCCCTGCACCCTCTACTCCAAATAAGAACTCTACTGAAATAAAGAGGCGCTTGAGCCTTTTGGTGGTTATAGTTGGCTGGCATGACATTTTGGAAGCATGAAGTGGTCCCATGTGATTAATTTTCCCTTTGAGCTAGTTAAACTGATGTAAAGAGCTTTAAGTGGGATTCTGGGAAACTAGATCAAGGATTCTAAAGGGCAGCATGAAATCTGTAAACCTGTGAAGCTCAGAAGCCAAAGTCACACTAGAGTAAAAGCACACAACTGGCCTCCCCACCCCAGACACCTGGCATATTTAGAGTTGTAACAAGTAGAAAGTAAGAACTATATTCAAAACTATAAAGAACAGAACAGGATCTCCTTTACCTGCAAGATATTCCACCAGAAGTTTAACAGGACCGTTCTTACAGAGTAAGAATGAACTAGGATAGCTCAAATCTTTTTAAACTTCTGATCAGTTTTTCACTCCACTGACTTCCAGGTTAGATGTAATTGATCACCTCTTTCCCTTATCTATTTAATCAAGAAAAGGAGTTACTTTCAGATGGAAGATGGCTGGAGCCTCCTTGGTTATTTTATACAAAATACATAGCACACAAAAAAATTACTAGACTTGTGAAGAGGTGCAAGATAGTGACCAGTAACTAAGAATAGGAACATACCATGGAAGCAGACACACAGATTATCTAGAAACAGGAGTTAGCAGAGAAAGATTTTACAAGAACTATGAATACTGAAATAAAGAACATATTAAAAGATTGATATTCTCATCAGAATGGCTAAAATAAAAACATTTGACAATAGTATTTGTAGCAAGGATATGGAAAAAGATTATATTTCTAGCAATACAAATCAATATAACAATTAACAACAGAATGGGAAAGACTAGAGATCTTTTCAAGAAAATTAGAGATACCAAGGGAACATTTCATGCAAAGATGGGCTCGATAAAGGACAGAAATGGTATGGACCTAACAGAAGCAGAAGATATTAAGAAGAGGTGGCAAGAATACATGGAAGAACTGTACAAAAAAGATCTTTACAACCCAGATAATCATGATGATGTGNCAGGAAGCAACAGTTAGAACTGGACATGGAACAACAGACTGGTTCCAAATAGGAAAAGGAGTGCATCAAGGCTGTGTATTGTCACCCTGCTTATTTAACTTCTATGCAGAGTACATCATAAGAAATGCTGGACTGGAAGAAACACAAGCTGGAATCAAGATTGCCGGGAGAAATATCAATAACCTCAGATATGCAGATGACACCACCCTTATGGCAGAAAGGGAAAAGGAGCTAAAAAAGCCTCTTGATGAAAGTGAAAAAGTTGGCTTAAAGCTCAACATTCAGAAAACGAAGATCATGGCATCCGGTCCCATCACTTCATGGGAAATAGATGGGGAAACAGTGGAAACACTGTCAGACTTTATTTTTGGGGGCTCCGAAATCACTGCAGATGGTGACTGCAGCCATGAAATAAAAGACGCTTACTCCTTGGAAGAAAAGTTATGACCAACCTAGATAGTATATTCAAAAGTAGAGACATTACTTTGCCGACTAAGGTCCGTCTAGTCAAGGCTATGGTTTTTCCTGTGGTCATGTATGCGATGTGAGAGTTGGACTGTGAAGAAGGCTGAGCGCCGAAGAATTGATGCTTTTGAAGTGTGGTGTTGGAGAAGACTCTTGAGAGTCCCTTGGACTGCAAGGAGATCCAACCAGTTCATTCTGAAGGAGATCAACCCTGGGATTTCTTTGGAAGGAATGATGCTAATGCTGAAGCTCCAGTACTTTGGCCACCTCATGCGAAGAGGTGACTCATTGGAAAAGACTCTGATGCTGGGAGGGATTGGGGGCAGGAGGAGAAGGGAACGACAGAGGATGAGATGGCTGGATGGCATCACTGACTCGATAGACACAAGTCTGAGTGAACTCCAGGAGTTGGTGATGGACAGGGAGGCCTGGCGTGCTGCGATTCATGGGGTTGCAAAGAGTAGGGCACGACTGAGCAACTGAACTGAACTGAACTGATGTGCCAGTGTATCATTCAAAGTTGAGCTAGGAAACAGAAATTATTCTCCCGTAATACAGAAATTTTAGTGCAAAGAATTTAGTAATAAAAACAGGTAAAAATACTGATAGGAATAAATCAAACTTTAAAGAATATAGAAATAGTAGATTAGAGAATAGTCACTACATCTAAGGCTCAGGAGGTAGCACTCACTGGAAGAACAAACTTGGAAAAGTTTCTTCCTCTCTACCAAGGATGAGGTCAAACTTACTTTACTGAAGGCTTTGGTTCTGCGGCTGCATGAATGGTAAGAAGTTTGCTGAGGAACCATAGGCTATGTCTGGCAACTGGAAAAACCTTGTACTGGGTGACAGAGAAACATGCCAGGAAACTTCTTGCTTCGGTACTGGAGAGAGAAGTCACTGGATGTGGTAATGATGAGGCTTGCTGAGGTGCTAGTGCTACCTTCTATGAAGCCATCAATGAGTCAATGGTGAAGTCTGACTGTAAGTCTGCCTGAAAGATAATGGTAAGACTCTGAAAAAGATGATTATATCATGTATTATAGAATATATTACATCATGAGGGAAACAAGATGATTGGATAATAACTTGGACATACAACAAGAATGAGAAGTAATTTTGATGGAATAGTGAAGGAAAGCCTCTCTGTGAAGGTGATCTTTGTGTTGAAATCTGAAAGATGTGGATGAATCAGGGAGCTGAAAAATGAGAGATAAAAGATTAAAACAGAACATTAAATCCAAGTTCTGAGGTGGAAAAAACATTGTCATGTATTTGAAGAAGCAAACAAAGAAGAAATGGTTGGAACAAGTTTGAAGAGATAGAAGCCAGATCAGGTAGGAACCATGAGGTCACAGTAATTTTCAATAAACTTTGGACTTGAAAAATAGTTGGAAGTCACTAATGGAGTATGGTTGCTATAAGGACATAATCTGATTTATGCTTTGAAAATATTCTCCGACTGTGGTGTGGAGAATTACTGAGAGGAAGATGAATAAGGAAGTTTCTGTGATCATAACAGCTTGGACTAAGGTGGTGTCAGTGAATTTGAGAGAGAAGTGAACGGTTTAAGGCAGTTTTCTGTAATTAGAACTGTAAAGAGTGCAGCAGGTTGAGGGAAGAGGAGGAAACTCATTTGATTTGGGTTTCTGACTTGAACAATTGAGTAGATAGTGGTGATATTTACAGATATGGAAAAGACTGGAGAGTAATTACAGTTTTTTTAATTTAAAAGTGGAGGCTTGAGGAAATTAACAGATCTCTTTTGGATATAAGTTTGAAGTACCATTTAAACAAACATCCAGGTGAGATATCAAACAGTTTTAGAAGTCTAGAGTTTAGGCAAATTTAAAGCCTGATATGCATTTGAAATTTATCAGCAGAGAGATGACATTTAAAACAAATATCAAGATGAAGGCTTAAGGAGAAAATGTAGATATGATGCACTTTAATTATAATGTATTATTACTTTTCCATTACTCTCTATATTTGTCTTTTTCTCAGCATCTGTTCAAGTTAGCAGAAAGGGTTTAAGAGATGAATTTTAAAACAAATATGTTTGATTCCCACCTCTTCCATGTATTTTTTGTTTGTTTGTTTTGTTTTATAATTTTTATTTTTACTTTGGTTTACTTTACTTTACTGTATTGGTTTTGCCAAACATTGACATTAATTCACCACGAGTGTACATGCGTTCCCAAACACGAATCCCCTCCCATCTCCCACCCCATACCATCCTTCTGGGTCCTCTCCTTGCATTTTATTTCTTAAAATATCTGAGCTTAATTTTGTTCATTTGCAATGTGGGGAATGGTAGCTACCTTATAGGTTTGCTTTACGGGTTAATTGTGAGATGTGATATATAAAACCAAACAGTGCTTGGGACATAGTATATATTTAGAAGAGTTCATTCTCTTCCTTTACTGACTACTTCTCCCTCTCTACCATCATTTGTACCTACTGGTCTTTGAAAAATAACCAATTTTTGTCCCTGTGGTTTCAAACATATTTCTCTAATAAATATTTAACCTTACTGTTTCTGTTATCTTATCATTCCCTAACTCCCTGGATAATTTAACTTTATCCTCCCCCATGGTCCTGGGAAGACTGAATTTCCTATCATCAATAAATGAAATGATGTTATCTTAATTTTACCTACCTGCTCTCACTCTACTTGATATCCTAATCTGCAAAGGTCAAGGAGGCAAGTAGATATGATTTTTCTCATTCATGAAAGTTGATGATTTTTTCTTTCAATTAGGGATAGACTGTAAATATATTTTATTTTTAGAATGGTCTTATATTTATAGAAAGTGAGAAGATAGTACAGGACCCCATATATTTATGTATTTTCAATATTTTGTGTTATTAACATATTAATATGGTACATGTGTTACAATTAAAAACAAGTGTGAAATGATAGGGTGGTGTCAGCATCTCAGCAGTGTAAGTTGCTTTGTCTTTCTCCTTCACTCTACAACCAGTAAAATATCCACAACTCAGCAAAATTGCTTCTGTGCAACAGACACGGTTACCAGAGAATTCCATACATCTGTGCAACTGTATAGAGTGGACTAGGAACACATGGAGGTGGTGGCAAGAGGGAACAGTGGAGGCAGTGTCTGTAATCCCAGACCCCTGGCTGAGTCCACAGCTCCAGAGAACCCAGAAGCAGCAGGAGAGGCAGCTCATACAAACCAAGTCTCCTGGTTAAGTGGCACCTCTGGCCACAGTAGACCAGGCAGCAGCAGCAGCTGGGCCTGTGACACAGTCCCGTTAGGCATAGAAGCTACCATGACTCAATCACCCCAGATGTGGCAAAGGTACCTATGACACCGGCTCCCTCTCCACCTTTACCACCCCCATCCCCGAAAATGAAGTCTTCAACCCAGGAGACCTTAGACATAGCAGAGGTGCGTGACATCTTGTGTCACAGGCACCTTTAATTCTTCTGTGTCTTTGTGTTTAAACTGAAATTCTTTTATTTATGTATTTATTTTTGTTATTTTTGCCTGTGCTGGATCTCCACTGCTGTGCATAGGTTTTCTCTCGTAAAAAGAGTGGTTACCCTTCATTGTGGTGCACAGGCTTCTTATTGCAGTTCAGTTCAGTTCAGTTGCTCAGTCGTGTCCAACTCTTTGCGACCCCATGAATCGCAGCACGCCAGGCCTCCCTGTCCATCACCAACTCCCGGAGTTCACTCAGACTTGCGTCTATCGAGTCAGTGATGCCATTCAGCCATCTCATCCTCAGTCGTCCTTTTCTCCTCCTGCCCCCAATCCCTAAAACAGCCCTTGGGTGGAATACAGGCGACTTTTATTTCCTTACTTATTTCACTGATTTTTTAATAACATGTTGTTTAGTTTCCATGTAATCTTTTTTTTTTTTCTTATTTCTTTTCTGTGGTGGGTTTCCAGTTTCATGCCATTGTGATCTGAAAAGATAGCTGAAATAATTTCTGTATTCTTAAATTTGTTGAGAATCATCTTGTGTCCCTGTATGTGGTCAGTCCTAGAGACTGTTCCATGTGCACTTGGAAAGAATGTGTATTCTGTTGTTTTTTTTTTTTTAATGTAATACCCTATATATATCGAGAAGACTTAACTGTTCTATTTTATCATTTAATTTCTCTGTTGTGTTATTAATCTTCTGTTTATAAAATCTGTCCATTGATGTGAGTTGGGTGTTAAAATCTTGCACTTAGTTATGTCTGGCTCTTTGCAACCCAATGGACTGTAGACAGCTTGGCTCCTCTGTCCATGGAATTTCCCAGACAAAATCACTGGAGTGGGTTGCCCTTTTCTACTCCAGGGAATCTTCCCAACCCAGAGATTGAACCCATATCTCTTGAGTCTCTGGCACTGGCCAGCAGATTCTCTACCACTGCACCACCTTTATATCTGTTAGTGTTTGTTTTATGTATTTGGATGCAAAATGATTCAGTTATACCCCTAAAATGTGCATATTTGTTGATGAGTGTAACACACTCTTCTTGCATTTATTCTTTTATAATATTATTTTGTATTTTTCTTTATGGCCTTTGTTTATAAAGTCTATTTTTTTCTCATATGAGTACTGTTACACCCACTTTCCTCTAATTTCCATTTGAATGAAATGTCTTTTACATCTTCTCACTTTCAGCCTATGTCTGTCATTTGCACTGAATATTCTCTTCTAGGCAGCTAGACTCGTGTGTGTGTTTTTAATCCAGTCTTCCACTCTATGTCTTCTGATTGGAGCATTTAAGCCACTGACATAAGGTAATCAATAGATATGTATTTATTGCCATTTTAAACGTAATTTTCCCATTGATTCTGTGTTTCTTTGTTGATTTCTTCTTTGTTCCTTTTTTTTTTGGTTCTTCCTTTTGTTGTTTGATTAGTTCCTTTTGTATTAATTATGCTTGTGTTCTCTGGTTTTTGGTTTTTGTGAAACTATTGTATGTTTGTGATTATCTTGTTTTTCAAGTATGTTAACATTTTTCTATATCTAACTGCTTTAGACTGATTTTCTTATAGGCTCAAATGCATTGTAAAAAAATATCTGCATTTTGCTATTCTCCTTCTTCACACTTTTTGACTTTGTTGTCCTCTTTTACATCTTCATATTTACCCTTTTGCTGTTCACTGCTTTCCAAAAAAATTTTATTTTATTTTTTTT
>SJYQ01001396.1:2707761-2751342 GCA_006410935.1 Redunca redunca | reverse complement strand
TGACAGGGAAGGAAAAGCAATTGGATAAAAGATACTTTTCAACAAATGGTGATGGAATGAACAGTCAGACATCCACATGCAAAGAAAATAACCTAGATGCTTAAAATGGGTGATAAGGCTAAAATTCAAACAAAGAACTATAAATCTCCTAGGAGATAACATAGGAGGAAAACTAGATGACCTTAGGTATGGCAATAACATTTAAATTAGAGTACCAACAGCACTTTTCATGACAAGAATAACTGAAAAGCTGGACTTCAATGAAATTAAATTTTTGTTCTGTGTTTGGCAATATCAAGAGAATTAGAAGACAAGACACAGAATGGAAGAAGATATTTGCAAAAGACACATTTAATAATAATAAAAAAAGTTACATAGCATATACAAAGAACTAGAAAAAGCAAGGGAATTCCTGTTTTTTTACTTCTGCTTTATTGACTGCACCAAAGCCTTTGACTGTGTGGATCACAATAAACTGTGGAACAATGTTAAAGAGATGGGAATACCAGACCAACTTACCTGCTTCCTGAGAAATCTGTATGCAGGTCAAGAAGCAATAATTAGAACCTGACATAGAACAGCAGACTGGTTCCAAATAGGAAAAGGAATACATCAAGGCTGTATATTGTCACTCTGCTTATTTAACTTATATGCAGAGTACATTAAGTGAAAAGCCAAGCTAGATGAAGCACAAGCTGGAATCAAGATTGCCAGGAAAAATATCAATAACCTCAGGGATGCAGATGATACCACCCTTATGCAGAAAGCAAAGAAGAAGTGAAGAGCCTCTTGATGAAAGTGAAAGAGGAGAGTAAAAAAGCTGACTTAAAACTCAACATTCAAAAAACTAAGATCATGGCATCTGGTTCCACCACTTCATGGCAAATAGATGGGGAAACAATGGAAACAGTGACAGACTTTATCTTTTTCACTCCAAAATCACTGCAGATGGTGATTGCAGCCATGAAATTAAAAAATGCTTCCTCCTTGGAATAAAAGCTATGATCAACCTAGACAGCATATTAAAAAGCAGAGACATTACATTGCCAACAAAGGTCCGACTAGTCAAAGCTATGTCTTTTCCAGTAGTCATGTATGGCTGTGAGAGTTGATCCATAAAGAAAACTGAGCACTGAGGAATTGATGCTTTGGAACTGTGGTGTTGGAGAAGACTCCTGAGAATCCCTTGGACTGCAAGGAGCAAACCAGTCAATCCTAAAGGAAATTAATCCTGAATATTCATTGGAAGGACTGATGCTGAAGCTGAAGCTGAAGCTGCAGTACTTTGGCCATGTGATGCGAACTAACTTATTGAAAAAGATTCTAATACTGGGAAAGATTGAAGGCAGGAGAAGAAAGGGACAACAGAGAATGAGATTGTTGGATGACATCACCAACTCAATCGATATGAGTTTGAGCAAGTTCCGGGAGCTGGTGATGGACAGGGAAGCCTGGTGTGTTGCAGTCCATTCGGTCTCAAACATTCCGACATGACTGAGTGGCTGACCTGAACTGACAGCATGGATGAACTTTGAAATTACTACAATAAGTGAAAGAAGCTAGACTGAAAAGGTCACTCCTTAGAGAGCAGATTTGTGAACCCAACAGGAAAAGGAGAGGGTGGGACAAATTGAGAAAATAGCATTGACATATATATGTTTACACTATCATGTGTAAAATAGATAGCTAGTGGGAATTTGCTATATAACACAAGAAGCCCATCCTGGTTGTCTGTGATGACCTAGAGCGGGGGATGGGGGAAGGGGAGAGAGGTTTAAGGGGGGAGCGTATCTATATATGGAGAAGGAAATGGCAACCCACTCCAGTGTTCTTGCCTGGAGAATCCCAGGGAGGGGGGAGCCTGGTGGGCTGTTGTCTCTGGGGTCGCACAGAGTTGGACACGACTGAAGTGACTTAGCAGCAGCAGTATCTATATATAATTATGACTGATTGACATTATTGTACAGAAGAAAGCAACACGACCTTTTAAAACAATTTTCTTCCATTAATAAGGGCTATACTTTGTATATTCCATTTATATGACATGTTCGGAATAGGCAAATCCAAACCAGGATTTGGGGGAGGGGTTTATAAATAACAGAAATGTATTTCTTGCAGTTTGAAAGCTGAGAAGTCCAAGAAAATTGCATTGGCAGATTTGGTATTTGATGAGGCCTGTTTCCTGATTCAGAGACAGTCATCTTCTTACTGTATCCTCAGAGGGCAGAAGGATCTTGGGCAATCTCTGGGCCTCCTGTTTTGTTTGTTTGTTTGTTTTAAATCAAGTTTAGTTGATTTAAAATATTGTGTCAGTTTCAGGTGTATGGCACCGTGATGAAGTTATACATATATATGTTTATGGGGCTTCGCTGGTGGCTCAGCTGGTAAAGTATCAGCCTGCAATGCGGGAGACTGGGTTCAATCCCTGGGTTGGGAAGATCCCCTGGAGAAGGGAAAGGCTACCCACTCCAGTGTTTTGGCCTGGAGAATTCCATGGACTGCACAGTCCTTGGGGTCGCAAGAGTCAGATACAACTGAGTGACTGTCACTACTATATATATATATATATATATATATACACGTGTGAAGCTCGCTCAGTCGTGTCCGACTCTTTGCAACCCCATGGACTGTAGCCTACCATGCTCCTCCATCCGTGGGATCTCCAGGCAAGAATACTNAATACTGGAGTGGGTTGCCATTTCCTTTTCCAGGAATATATATATATATCCCCCATATATGTATATGTGTGTGTGTATATATATATATATATATATATATATATATTCTTTTTCAGATTCTTTTCCATTATAGCTTACTACAAAATATTAGGTATAATTCCCTGTGCTACAGTAGGCCACAGTTGGTTATCTATTTTACATATAGGAGTATGCATGTGAATCCCAAACTCCTAATTTATCCCTTCCCCTTTTCACTTTAGGAACCAAAAGTTTGTTTTCTGTCTTTGGGTCTGTTTCTGTTTTGTACATAGGTTTATTTGTATCATTTTTTTAGATTCCACGTATAAGTAATATATGATATTTGTCTTTCCTTGCCTGGCTACTTAGTATGATAAATTCTAGTTTCATCCATGCTTCTGCAAATAAAATTATTTCCTTCTTTTTATGGCTGAGTAGTACTCCATTGTGTTGGGTTGCCCAAAATGTTCTTTTAGGTCTTTCCATAACATCTTACAGAAAAAAAATCTGAAGGAAGTTTTTGGCCAACCCAATATATATGTATCACATTTTTTAATCCGTTCATATGTTAATGGACAGTTAGGTTGTTTCCATGTCTTGGCAATTGTAAATAGTGCTGCAATGAACATTGGGGTGCATATGTCTTTTTAAATTAGAGCTTTCTCTGGATACATGCCCAGTAATGAAATTGCTGCACCATGTGGTAATTCTGATCTTGAAGGGAGAGCAGTGAGAGGTCCTGAAGAGAGATCTTAGTTGCCTGCTCAGGAATTAAACCTGGGTAACCTGGGTGAAAACCAAGTCCTAGCCACTAGACCACCAGGGTTAGCTAGAAGCAAAGAATCCCTGGCTCTTGCCCTTGTTTGAAATCAAGAATGTTTCAAGGAGGCAAAAACTAAAAACAAGTACAAATTTCTTAGTTAGTGATACAGCACAATGTATGGGAGAGCACATAGGAAAACAGTTTGTTTATCCAACACAGAAACAGAGCAGAGATACACATCCAGAGAGGAAGAATATGGGCATCCCCTCTAATGAGAAGGAGCACAGTACTCCAGAAAATAGGCAGAGATACACATCCAGAGAAGAGTGCAGGTGTCCTGAGTAAGCAGGAGCACAGTAAGGAGGTGAAATAGGTCACTGATATAGGATAGTCCTTCTGGGTCTTTGTCTACATTTGGCCAATTATCTTGTTTGGTTTTTCGCACCTGAACCCTGGATCTTCCACACTATGAACCTTCCCCAGGATGTGGGTGCACCCTTTTAAGATGGATCGCACCACAGAAGGATCCATGCATCCACTATGGGTGCATGTCGATGCTTACTATGGGGTGGAGTCTCCTCCCTTTTTGACTTCCAAGAAGCTTTCCTGTGTGGTGCCAACAAGGAAGTCTTCCTTGACCTCAGGAGTGGACACCATATTTCTTTGCTTTAGCAGAGCTCAGCTATTACCACTAGCTCTGTCCTTGGAGTATCTAGGTTAGAACAAAGCTTGAATTTTACTCCACTTGACAAATATCAGGTTTCTGGCCCAGAGGCCAGAGGTAGGTATCTCTTACCTCAATTCCACTTTTAGTTTTAAAGGGACCTCCATATAGTTCTCCACAGTGGCTGTACTGATTTACATTCCCACCAGAAGTGTAGGAGGGTTATTTTTTCTAATCAGCCTCTCTAACATTTGTTATTTGTAGGCTTTTTGACTATAGCCATTAATGTAAGTTGATAACTAATTGTGGTTTTGATTTATATTTTTCTGATAATTAGCAATATTGAGCATTTTTTCATGTTCCTATTGGCCATCTGAATTGCACATTTTTTATTGGCTTGTTTTTTTTTTTTTCTTATTTTGAGTTGTGTGAGATGTTTGTACACTCTGGAAATTATTCTGTCAGTCACATCATTTGTAAATATTTTCTCCCATTCTGTAGGTTGTCTCTTCATTTTTTAATAGTTTTCTTTGCTTTGCAAAAGGTTCTAATTTTAATTAGGTCCCATTTGTTTAGTTTTGCCTTTGATTCCATTACTCTAGGAGATGAATTCAAAAAAATATTGCTGTGATTTATGTCAAAAAGAGTTCTATGCATGTTTTTCTGTAAGACTTTAATAGTATCCAGTCTTACATTTAGGTCTTTCATTCAAGTTTATTTTTGTATATGGTGTTAGGGAATGTTCTAATTTCATTATTATGTATGTAGCTGTCCAGGTTTCCCAGCACCATTTATTGCTTTACTGTCTTTTCTCTATTGTGTATTCTTTCTTCTTTGTCATAGATTAAGTAACTGTAAGTGTATGGGTTTACTGCTGGTATTTCCACCCTGTTCTGTTGACTTATGTGGCTGTTTACGTGCCAGTTCCATATTGTTTTGATGCTTATAGATTTGTAGCATAATCTGAAGTCAAGGAATCTGATTCTTCCAATTCTATTCTTTCTTGAGATGGTTTTGGCTACTAGTGGGTCTTTTGTGTTTCCATACAAATTTAAAATTTTTCTGTTCTAGTTCTGTGAAAAATGCTATTGAATATTTGGTAGGGATTGCATTGAATCTGTAGATTGCATTGGCTAGTGTGGTTATTTTAACAGTATTGATTCTTCCAATCCAAGAACACAGTGTATCTTTCCATTTGTGTCATCTTCAATTTCTTGTCATAGTTTTCAAAGTGCAGTTCTTTTTCCTCCTTATGTAGGTTTATTTCTAGGTATTTTATATTTTTTGATGCAATGCTAATTTGGATCATTTCCTTAATGTCTCTTTTGCTAGCTCATTGATGGTATATAGAAATGCAGCAGATTTCTGTATATAAATTTGAATCCTGCAATTTTGAAGAAATGTGTTGATGAGTTCTAGTGGTTTTCTGGTGGCATCATTATGGTTTTGTATGTATAGGATCATATCAGAGATTATTTTTATTTTCTTCTCTAAACATTTGTATTATCCACGTTTTCTTCATTTACTATATTTTTATTGAAATATAGTATTTAAATTGATTTAAAATATTGTGTTAGTTTCAGATATACAACAAAGTGTACAAAATTATTTTTCAGAGTATATTCCATTACAGGTTATTGCAAGATAAAGAAAATAATTTCTTTTACAGTAAGTCCAAGCTGCTTATCTATTTTATATATAGTTGCTTCTGTTAATCTGATACTCCTAATTTGTCCATCTTTCCCTCCCACTCTCCTTTAGCACTCATATTGTGTATAGATCTGTTTGTATTACATTAGATTTCACAAATAAATGATATAATATTTTTATTTCTCTGTCTGATTTTCCTAAGTATACTGTTCTCTAGGTGCATACATTTTGTTGCTCATTTTTATGGCTAAGTAATATTATACCTATTGATAGATAGATCTATTGATCACATCTTCTTAAGCCAGTAGTCTGTTGTGCACTTGGGTTTTTTCTGTTTTGATATTTTCTATGTTTTGATACAAATGATGCTGTTATGAACACTGGATGCATGTATCTTTCTGAAGTAAGATTTTATTTTTTTTTCTGGATGCAAACCTAGGTGCAGAATTGCTGGATCATATCACAGCTCTATTTTTAGTTTTCTGTGAAAACTGCAAACTGTTTTCTCTTGTGACTGGAACAAACTACATTCCAAACAGTGTAGGAGGGAGAATTTTTCTCCATAACCCCTCCAACATTTATTATTTATAGATTGTTTGATGATAGCAGTCATTCTGATCTGTGTGAGGTGATACTTCATTGTGCTTTTCATTTTCATTTCTTTAATAATTTACACTGTTGAGAATCCTTTTATGCACTTCTTGGCCACCTATGTGGCTTCTAAGGAAAATTATCTGTTCAAATCTTCTGCCAATTTATGATAGAGTTGTTTTTTTTTGTGTGTGATATTAAGGATATTAACCCCTTGTCTTTCATTGTTGTTGTTGTTCAGTCACTAAGTCATGTCCGACTATTTGTGTCCCCATAGATTGCAGCACTTGAGACTTCCATGTGCTTCACTATCTCCCAGAGTTTGTTCAAACTTATGTCCATTGGGTCGGTGATAGCATCCAGTCATCTCATCCTCTGCTGCTCCCTTTTCCTGTTGCCTTTTAACTGTTCCCACCATCAGGGTCTTTTCAAATGAGTTGGCTCTTCCCATCAGGTTGTCAAAGAGCTGGAGCTTCAGCCTCAGTCCTTCCAGTGAGTATTCAGGTTTTATTTCCTTTAGAACTGATTGGTTTGATCTCCTTACTGTCCAAGGGAATCTCAAGAGTCTTCTCCAGCACCACAGTTCGAAAGCATCAATTCTTCAGCACTCAGCCTTCATTATGGTCCAACTGTCACATCCATACATGACTACAGGAAAAATAATAGCTTTGACTATATAGTCCTTTGTTGGCAAAGTGATATCTCTGCTTTTTAATGTGCTGTTTAGGTTTGTCATAGCTTTCCTTCCAAGGAGCAAGCATCTTTTAATTTCATGGTTGTAGTCACCATCTGCAGTGATTTTGGAGCCCTAGAAAATAAAATCCATCACTGCTTCCACAATTTCCTTTTCTATTTGCCATGAAGTGACGGGACCACACACCATAATCTTATTTGTTTTTACTTATGAGTTTTAAGCCAGCTTTTTCACGGTATTCTTTCATCCATATTTATGCTCTTTAGTTCTTCTTCCATTTCTGCCATTAGATTGGTACCATCTGAATATCTGAGGTTGTTGCTATTTTTCCTGGCAATCTTGATTCCAACTTGGGTTTCATCCAGCCTGACATTTTGCATGATGTCTTTTGCCTGTAAGTTAAATAAGTAGAGTGACAATATACAACCTGTTGCACTCCTTTGTCAGTTTGAACAACTCAGTTATTCTATGTCAAGTTCTAACTGTTGCTTCTTGACCCACACATAGGATTCTCAGAAAACAGATAAAGTGGTCTGGTATTCCCATATCTTTGAGAATTTTCTGCAACTTGTTGTGACCACAAAGGGTTTCACATAGTCAGTGAAGCAGAAGTAGATATTTTTTCTGGAATTTCCTTGCCTTCTCTATAATCCAGTGAATGTTGGCAATTTGATCTCTGGTTCTCTGCCTTTTCTAAATCCAGCTTATACATCTGGAGGTCCTTGATTCACGTACTCTTGAAATTTAACTTGAAGGATTTTGATCATAACTTTACCAGCATGTGAAATGAGTGGAATTTTGTGGTAGTTTGAACATTCTTGCCATTGTGCTTCCTCATAGGTGGGATGACAACTGACCTGTTTCAGTGCTCTGATCACTGTTGAGTTTTTCAAATTTGCTGAGAAATTGAGTGCAGCACTTTAACAGCATCATCTTTTAAGATTTTAAACAACTCAGCTGGAATTCCATCACTTCCATTAGTTTGTTCACAGTAATGCTTCCGAAGGCCCACTTGACTTCATACTCAAGGATACCTGGCTCTGGGTGAGTGACCACACCATCATGGTTGTCCTGGTCTTAAAGACCTTTCTGCTGTGGAGTTCTTCTGTGTATTCTTGCCATCTGTTCTTAATATCTTCTACTTCAGTTAGGTCCTTACCATTTCTGTCCTTTATCATGCCCATCCTTGCATGCAATGTTCTCTTGATGTCTCCAGTTTTCATGAAGAGATCTCTAGTCTTTCCCATTCTATTGTTTTCCTCTGTTTCTTTTCAATGTTCATTTAAGAATGCTTTCTTATCTCTCCTTGCTATTCTCTGAAACTCTGCATTCAGATGGGTATATCTTTCCCTTTCACCATTGTCTTTCAATTCTCTTCTTTTCTCAACTATTTGTAAAGACTCCTCAGACAGCCACTTTGCCTTCTTGCATTTCTTTTTCTTTGGGATGGTTTTTGTAGTTGCCTCATGTACAGTGTTAAGAACCTCTGTCCATAGTTCTTCAGGCACTCTGTCTACCAGATCTATTCCCTTGAATCTATTTGTCATTTCTACAGTATAATAATAAGGGATCTGATTTAGATCATATCTGAATAGCCCAGTGGTTTTCCCTGTGTTCTTTGATTTAGGTCTGAATTTTGCAACAAGGCGCTCATGATCTGAACCACCATCAGCTCCCAGTCTTGTTTTTGCTGACTGTTCAAGCTTCTCTATCTTTGTCTGCAAAGAATATAATCAGTCTGATTTCAGTATTGACTGTCTGGTGATGTCCATGTGTTGTTGGAAGAAGGTGTTTGCTATGACCAGGGCATTTTCTTGGCAAAACTCTGTTAGCCTTTGTCCTGTTTCATTTTGTACTCCAAGGCCAAACTTGCCTGTTACTCTAGGTAGCTCTTGACTTCCTACTTTTGCATTTCAGTCCCCTATGATAAAAAGGACATCTTTTTTGGTGTTAGTTCTAGGAGTGTTTTAGGTCTTCATAGAACCATTCAACTTCAGCTTTTTTAGCTGAAGTGGTTGGGGCATAGACTTGGATTACTGTGATACTGAATGGTTTACCTTAAGTTTGATTAGCTCCCATTTGCTCATTTTGTTTCTATTTATTTTCTCTTTGGAGACAGACTAAGAATATATTGCTATGATTTATGTCAGAAAAAAATTTTCACATTCTTTTCTTGGAGTTTTATGATGTCATGTCTTATATTTTTGTATAAACCATTTCAAGTTTATTTTTATATATGATGTGAAGGAGTGTTCTGATTTTATTGATTTGCATGTAGCTGTCCAGTATTCTCAATACCATTTGCTGATGAAACTCTCTTTTCACCATTGTATATTCTTGCCCCCTTTATCATATTGACTCTATTCTGTTGCATTAATCTAAATGTCTGTTATTGTGTCAATACCATGCTGTTTTGGTTACTGTAGCTTAGTTATGTCTGAAGTCTAAAAGGGTTATGCCTTCAGCTTTGTTCTTATTTTCTTGGGATTTCTTTGTCAATTTTGGATGTTTTGTGGTTCCATAGAAATGTTAAGATTATTCTGGTTGTGAAAAGTATCATCAGCATTTTGATAGAGATTGCATTAATCTGTAGATTGCTTTGGGTAGTATGGCCATTTTAAGAACATTAATTTTTCAAATCAAAAACATGTAATAGCTTTCCATTTTTTGGAATCTCCTTGGATTTCCTTTATCAATGTTTTATAGTTTTCAGTGTATAGATCTTTCACATTATTTATTAAGCTATTTCCTAGATTTTGGGGTTAGACTTTTAAATGGATTGGCTTTTTCCTCTTCTTTCTGATATTTACTTACTAGCCTAATGAAATCAAAGGATTTCTGTGTATTAATCTTGTATCCTGCTACCTTGCTGAATTTTTTTATTAGTTCTAATAGATTTTATGTGGAGACTCTATGTTTCTCTGTACAGTGTATCATGTCATCTATCAATAGTTCCATTTTACTTCTCCCTTCCAATGGGGTTGTATTTCAATTTCTTTTCCTGTCTGATTGCTGCAGCTACTACTTCTAATACCATGTTGAATAGACTGGTGAGAATGGGCATCCTTGACTTTGCCCCAAATTTAGTGAAGAAGTTTTCTGCTTTTTACCATAGAGTATTATGTTGACAGCGGGTTTGTCATAAATGGCTTTTATTTTGTTAAGACATGTTCCCTATATGTCCACTTTGGTGAGAGTTCTTATCATGAATACATGTTGAATTTTATGAAAAGCTCTTTATGAGTCTACTGAGATGACCATGTATTTTTGTCTTTCCTTTTGTTAATGTGGTATATCACACTGATTTCTATGTGTTGAACCATCCTTGTGAACCTTGGAATTGATCATTCTGTTTGATTCTTTTTATGTACTGTTGCATTCAGTTTGCAACATTTTGTAGAGGATATTTGCATTTATATTCATCAAAGATACTGACTTGTCAAATGTGTAGGTATAATCTTTGTCTCTTTTGGGTAATAGAGTGACAGTGGCTTCATGGAAATAATTTTGCAGTTTTCCTTCCTCTTCGATTTTTTGGAATAATTAAAGCAGGATAGGTATAAGCTCTTTTTTATATGTTTTGTGGAATTCTGCAGTGAAGGCATCTGGTCCTGGACCATTGTTTTTAAATTACATATTCCGTTTCATTTCTGATGGTTGGTCTGCTCACATTTTCTGTTTCTTCTGGACTCAGTTTTGGCAGGCTGTATATTGCTACAAGGGCTTCCAAGGTGGCTCAGTGGTAAAGAATCCACTTGCCAATGCATAAGATACAGGCTTGATCCCTAGATTGGGAAGGTCCCCTGGAGAAGGAAATGGCATCCCACTGATATTCTTGTCTGGAAAATCCCATGGATAGAGGAGCTTGGAGGGCTACAGTCCATGGGGTTGTAAAAGAGTCAGATATGACTTAGCAGCTATGCAACAAGAACAAAATATTTCTATAAACTTGTCCCTTTGTTCTAGATCATCTAATTTGTTGCCAAATAACTGTTTGTAATATTCTCTTAAAAATGTTTTTGTATTTCTATGGTATCGGTTTTTACTTCTCCTCTTTCATTTCTTAATTTGTTTATTTCAATCCACTCTCTTTTCTTCTTGGTGAGATCTGCCAGAAGTTTATCAATTTTGTTTATCTTTTCAAACAAGCAATTCTTAGATTTATTGATTTTTTTCTATTTTTAATCTCTATTCTATTTCCTTTCTCATCTTTATTATTTCCTCCCTTCTGCCAACTTTAGGTTTTGTTTGTTCTTTTTCTAATTCCACTAGGTGGTGGATAATATTGTTTATTTGAAATGTTTCTTCTTGAGAAGGGCCTTAATCACTATAAAATTCCCCATTAGAAGTCCTTTTGCTACATCCCATAGATGTTGTAAGGTTGTATTTTCATTTCCTTGAGTTTTTTTTTTTTTTCTGATATCTTCTTTGATTTTACCATTGACCTTCTTGTTTTTTTAGTAGCATGTTTGATCGCCAGCTGTTTGTTCTACTCCTGTTTTACTTTCTGTAGTTGATTTCTAGTTTCACACCACTGTAGTCATAAAAAATGCTTGAAATAATTTCTATCCTTTTAAATTTGTTGAAGCTTGTTTTGTGATATTGTATGTGATTTATCTTAGATCATTCATTTCCACTTGAAAAGAATTTGTATTCTGGTTTTTGTTATATTTGGAGGAGATTGTGTAGTGCCCTGTAGATATCAACTCCAATGGATCTATTTTGTCATTTAGGACCTCTGTTGCCTTATTACTTTTCTGTCTAGATTATCTGTCCATTGATGTCAGTGAGGTATTAAACTCTCCTACTATTATTGTATTATTGTCCACCTCTCTTTATGTCTGTTAGTATTTATTATACTTATTTTAAATATTTAAGGTGCACCTTTATGCATGTAATTTGATGAATGTACTGGCTTCTTCATCATTATATAATGTTCTTTTTTGTCTTTCTTCATGTCCTTTGTGTTAAAGTCTATTTTTTTGATATGTGTATTGCTATCCCTGCTTTCCTGTAATTTCCATTTGCTTGAGACATCTTTTTCTGTCCCCTCACTTTCAGCATATGTGTTTTTGCCCTGAAGTGAATCTCTTCTAGGCAGCATATTGTAAGTTCTTGGTTTCTATCCCATCTATTACACTATATCATTTGATAAGAGGATTTAGTCCATTGACTTTAAATTAATTATTGATAGGCATGCATGACTGAGTGACTTCACTTTTGCTTTTCACTTTCATGCATTGGAGAAGGAAATGGCAACCCACTCCAGTATTCTTGCCTGGAGAATCCCACAGACAGAGTAGCCTAGTGGGCTTCTGTCTATGGGGTCACACAGAATCAGACACGACTGAAGCGACTTAGCAGTAGCAGCNTCTATTCTAAATGATCATCTTTTTGGGTATCTTAAGTTGCAAGGTTTTCTCTTTCAGGTCTTTGATTATATCATGCCACTCCTTTCTGGTCTGCAAAGTTTCTGTAGAAATATCAACCAATAGCTTCATGGAGTCTCCCTTGTAGATGATTCTTAATTTTCTCTTGCTGCCTTTAGAATTTTCTCTTTATCTTTCGCTTTTGCCATTTTAAATAAGATATGTCTCAATTTGGGTTCATCTTTTTGCAACACTGTGCTTCCTGTACCTGGATGTCTGTTTTCTTATTTAAGTTTGAGACGTTTTTAGCCATAATTTCTTCAAGTACATTTTTAGTACCCATGTCTCTCTTTTCTTCTTCTGGAACCCCTATTATGCACAGGCTGGCATAATTTTTATTATCCCATAGATATTATATGTTGCTTTAACATTTTTTATTAATCTGTCTTCTGTTCTCATTGGATGACTCCAATCATTGTCTCTCCTGAATCACATATTCATTCTTCTATGTTATTTTGTGAATATTCATTGCTTCTAGATTGGTTTTTATTTAAGCAGTTGAATTGTCTATTTTTGATTGGTTCACCTTTATATTTTCCAGTTCTTTTTTATAGTGATCTGCATTTGTATCAATAGTTTTTCTTAATTTGGTTAGCATTTTTATTACTTCTTTTTGGCTTTAGTTGACTGGTGAACACTGTTTCATTATTTTTCTTTCAGGGTATTTCTCATTTTCTTTTTAATTGGGAGTAGTTCCTCTGACTTTATTTTATTTGACTTTCTCTGTCTCTATGAATTTATGAGAAACAGTTACCTACTGTGAACTTGAGGTATTCTTGCCAGAAAAATCCCATAGACAGATGAGTCAGGTGGGCCATGATCCATGGGGTCACAAAGAGCTGGAAACAACGGAAACAACTAAGAATAGCACATACAGCACACTTTGAACTTCAAGGGTTGTTCTTATATGGGAGTATACTTGTGCAAACTGTGTGTGTCCAATATTTTTGTGTTAGTACTGGTTTTGGTACAGACACTGAGCCCAGTGTGCTGGCATTTATCTCCTTGATATGGGGTGTGGTTGGTGTTGGGAGATTCCAAGTCTGTGCAAGATGTAAGGTGGGGTTTCCTTTTTGCTCTGTGACTATTGCTACCCTATCGGGGCAGAGTCTGTCCCTCAGTTGTTGTATTTGAAGTCCTGAGGGTCAGGTTTGATATGGCTCCATTGCCCTTAAGTGTGAGCTCTGCCCTAAATAATGTGGTTGTTGAAGCACGTGAAGCCCATGAAATCACAGAGGCTTTATGTGATTACTATCCATTCCTCTGTTGTGTTCCTCTCAGATCTAGTACAAGGCTGTGACTGGGTGTTGGGACATTGTGGCTGTATGAATTGAGGTGGCTGTGCTTTCACCTGATCTGGACTGCCTCTGTGGCATACTTTTCTCAGGACCTCTCTGCCCCACATCTCATGCTAAGCTGAACTGGAGTGCCCTCACTGGGAGACAAACTAGTATGTACTCCTATGCAATGACAATGTTTATTGCCATTTCACTTGATTCACAGCTCCAGGCTTTCTGGGCTATCTTTGCAGAGCTTTATTAGTTCCTCTCCCAGGGCCTGTCTGCCTGAGATTTAGCACTTATCACTGCAAGCTCCTGTGGTACTGCCCTCTGTGCACATTGACAATATCCCCCATTGCCACATCTGCTGACAAAGGCCTCCACAGCTTGGCCTTTTTCACACCCCAAGCACCCTGGTCAGTTTCTGCAGAGCTAGATGGGATCTCTGCCCAGAACTTGAACAAGGCTGTGGTGTGGAGTGAGCAGGGTCAGTTATTTCTCCCTTAAAATTGTAAAGGGCAATGAGGCAGCAGCCCCCAGTGCAAGGCTGTTTCTGCCTTGATTGTCAGCAAGCCAACATGTATACACTCTTAGGGAGCTAGGCATCTCTAGCCCATCTATCTCTCTTAGCAGTTTTCCCAGCTGGTAAGGGGGCCCATTTCCTCCACAGGATTGATATGCCCAAACTCTTTACTCCTCAGGGAAAGGGTCTGGCTGTGTTGATTTTCTTCTTATAGATTGTTCCCAGGGGCAAAGACCCTGACTTAATGCCTTTTTTCCATCCTACCTGGTTATGTGGAGATCTTTCTTGCAGCTTTAGTTGCAAACATTGGTTGACTGGAGTTCTGCCAGTTTCTAGTTAGTTTTTATGAGAATTGTTTCACATGTATGTATATTTTTGATGTGTTTGTGGGGAAACGTGAGTGCCACATCCTCCTACCCTGCCATCTTGATATCCCAATTGAATTTTGTTGTTGTTGTTCAGTTGTTAAGTTGTGTCTGACTCTGCAACCCCACGGACTGTAGCACACCAACCTCCTCTATCCTGCACTATTTCCTGGAGTTTGCTCAAATTGTTGTCCATTCACTTGGTGATGCTACTAACCATCCCATCCTCTGCTTCCCCTCCTCCTTTTGCTTTCAATCTTTCCCACCATCAGGGTCTTTTCCAATGAGTTGGCACTTCAAATCAAGTAGCCAAAATATTGGAGCTTCAAACATTTTAATTTACTACATTTTAAATGATAAAAAGGACAATGCTAATAATAATGCTTGACTGATTCATTATAAATTTTTGTTTTCTTCTTCAGACTTACGGGGGCTTGAGTCTGCTGTTATATCTATGTGATTGCTACTACTAAGTCACTTCAGTCATGTCCGACTCTGTGTGACCCCAGAGACGGCAGCCCACCAGGCTCCCCCGTCCCTGGGATTCTCCAGGCAAGAACACTGGAGTGGGTTGCCATTTCCTACTCCAATGCATGAAAGTGAAAAGTGAAAGTGAAGGCGCTCAGTCGTGTCCAACTCTTAGCGACCCCATGGATTGCAGCCTACCAGGCTCCTCCACCCATGGGATTTTCCAGGCAAGAGTACTGGAGTGGGGTGCCATTGCCTTCTCCAATATCTATGTGAACAAATGTACAAAGACCACAAAACTGTTCTCACAATCTTTCTCTATATAATGACTTTTAAGAGTTGCATTTACTATGTATTGCTTAAGATTTTGCTGTGTGGGAAAAAAGCACGGAGATTTCTCAAAAGGTGAAAAATAAAACTACCACACATGATCCAGCAATCTCATTTCTGGGTATTTATCAAAAGAATTGAAATCAGGATCTCAGAGGAATACCTGTACTCCCAAGCTCATTGCAGCATTATTTACAATAGGCAAAATATGAAAACAACCTAAATGTCTACCTACAAATGAATAAAGAGAAATAAATGTATATGCAATGGAATATAATTCAACTTTAAAAAAGAAGTAAATCCTGTCTTTTGTGACAGCATGAACGGATGGACCTAGAGGACATTCTGCTAAGTAATATAAAACAGGCACACAACAGCAAACACTGTATGCTCTCACTTGTATCATAGTATCTAAAATGGTCAAATTCATAATAGCAGAGAGTAGAATTGTGGTTGCCAGAGCTGATGAATGGAGGAGGGGGAAACAGGGAGTTGATGTTCAGTTTATTCAAAAGTTCAGTTTATGCAAGAAAATAAGTTTTGGAGATCAACTATATGCCATAGTGCCTACATATAACAATATTGCATACTTAATATTTATTGACTATGCCAAAGCCTTTGACTGTGTGGATCACAATAAACTGTGGAAAATTCTGAGAGAGATGGGAATACCAGACCACCTGATCTGCCTCTTGAGAAACCTGTATGCAAGTCAGGAAGCAACAGTTAGAACTGGACATGGAACAACAGACTGGTTCCAAATAGGAAAAGGAGTACGTCAAGGCTGTATATTGTCACCCTGCTTATTTAACTTATATGCAGAGTACATAATAAGAAATGCTGGCCTAGAAGAAACACAAGCTGGAGTCAAGATTGGCGGGAGAAATATCAATAACCTCAGATATGCAGATGACACCACCCTTATGGCAGAAAGTGAAGAGGAACTCAAAAGACTCTTGATGAAAGTGAAAGAGGAGAGTGAAAAAGTTGGCTTAAAGCTCAACATTCAGAAAATGAAGATCATGGCATCTGGTCCCATCACTTCATGGGAAATAGATGGGGAAACAGTGTCAGACTTTATTTTGGGGGGCTCCAAAATCACTCTAGATGGTGATTGCAGCCATGAAATTAAAAGATGCTTACTTCTTGGAAGGAAAGTTATGACCAACCTAGATAGCATATTCAAAAGCAGAGACATTACTTTGCCAGCAAAGGTCTGTCTAGTCAATGCTATGGTTTTTCCAGTGGTCAGGTATGAATGTGAGAGTTGGACTGTGAAGAAGGCTGAGCGCCAAAGAATTGATGCTTTTGAACTATGGTGTTGGAGAAGACTCTTGAGATTCCATTGGACTGCAAGGAGGTCCAACCAGTCCATTCTGAAGGAGATTAGCCCTGGGATTTCTTTGGAAGGAATGATGCTAAAGCTGAAACTCCAGTACTTTGGCCACCTCATGCGCAGAGTTGACTCATTGG
Source organism: Redunca redunca (assembly GCA_006410935.1). Lineage (NCBI taxonomy): Eukaryota > Metazoa > Chordata > Mammalia > Artiodactyla > Bovidae > Redunca > Redunca redunca. The sequence continues at coordinate 2,734,416 of SJYQ01001396.1, read as the reverse complement.
AAAAGACTCTGATGCTGGGAGGGATTGGGGGCAGGAGGAAAAGGGGACGACTGAGGATGAGATGGCTGGATGGCATCACGGACTCGATGGAGGTGAGTCTGAGTGAACTCCAGGAGTTGGTGATGGATAGGGATGCCTGGTGTGCTGCAATTCATGGGGTCGCAAAGAGTCAGACACAATTGAGTGAGTGAACTGAACTGAACTGAATATTTACACTAAGAGGATGCATCTCAGATTATGCGTTTTCACCACAAAAATAAAAAATAACAAAAAGGATAGGAGGAACTTATGGGAGGTGATGGGTATGCCTATAGCTTTGGTGGTGATAGTCATACGTGTATATTCCAGGAATATTCCACATTCCTGATTTATCACCTACCATGGAAACTATGATAAGCATTGCAGCAAAGGATAAGCTACATTTTCCCTCACTGTTGAAGGCAACAAAAATATTAATGTGAAAATCACCTTCCGAGTACTAGCTCCTTCACCTTCTTCTCCTAGGTTTAAAGATTTATTTACTGAAGTGGAAGACAGACAGGAAGAGTTGGGTATTGCTAGCTTTGGTATCTCCATCACTACCATGGAAGAGGTTTTCATTAGGTAAGTAATGATGCATGGGAGCAAGACAGTAGAAAAAAACTTTTTTTCCCTTAAAATCAGATTTCATTTTGAAAGTAAGACCCATCATGTGTGCAGCTAGAATAATTGAAGTAGTAATGGATTGTTAGCTCTGATTATCTTCTATGAATCACAAACATATCAGTTTACGTACCTTGCTTGCCTGATGCGCTAAGGCTGCTGTGACTCATGGAACTAGAGTGAGAATATCAGTTCAGAGAGTTAGGAAGCAGGATACTCAATGAAAAAAAAAAAAATGAGACTATGAAACTGCACAAAAAACTAAATCCAGCTACTGAATACCCAAAGCAGAGGAATATTTCATAAGATTATTTGAAACTTTGGGATTACAATTGAATGTCTGTGTATTTTGTGGGTAGAATTGTTAGTACTGGCCTAGAGCAAAGAGAGAAGACAGAAGAAGCAAGAACTGCAATCTCATAGCTTCCTGAATGAAAACCACAATCACAGAAAACTAACGAAAATGACCACATGGATTTTTTATCATAGGGGACTGAAATGTAAAAGCAGGAAGTCAAGAAGTACCTGGAGTAACAGGTAAGTTTGGCCTTGGGGTACAAAATGAAGAAGGGCAAAGACTAACAGAATTTTTCCAAAAGAACAAACTGGTCACAGCAAACACTCTTTTCCAACAACACAAGAGATGACTCTACACATGGATATCAGTAGGTGATTAATATTGAAATTAGATGGATTATCTACTTTGCAGCAGAAGATGGAGAAATTATATACAGTCAGCAAAAATAAGACCGGGAGCTGACTCTGGCTCAGATCATTATTGCAACATTCAAGCTTAAATTGAAGAAAGTAAGGAAGAACAAAGACTATTCAGGTATGACCTAAATCAAATCACTTATGATTACAGTGAAGGTGACAAATAGATTCAAGGGATTAGATCTGGTAGGCAGAGTATCTGAAGAACAATGGACGGAGGTTTGTGACATTGTACAGGAGGAGGTGACCAAAACCATCCCAAAGAAAAAGAAATGCAAGAAGACAAAGTGGTTTTCTAAGGAGGTCTTATAAATAGCTGAGAAAAGAATAGAAATGAAAGACAAAGGAGAAGGGGAAAGACACCTAACTGAATGCAGTATTCCAAAGGATTGCAAGGAGAGATAAGAAAGCCTTTCTTAAATGAACATTGCAAAGATAGAGAGGAAAACAATAGAATGGGAAAGACTAGAGATATCTTCAGAAAATTAGAGATACCAAGGGGAAAATTTCATGCAAAAATGGTCACAATAAAAGACAGAAACTAACAGAAGCAGAACAGATTAAGAAGAGGTGGCAAGAATTCACAGTAAATATACATAAAAGGTCTTAATGACTTGAATAACCATTTTGGTGTGGTCACTCACCTAGAGTCAGACATCCCAGAGTGTGAAATAAAGTTGACCTTAGGAAGCATTACCTCGAACAAAGCTAGTGGACTTGATGGAAAATCCTGAAATATGGTGCTGTTAATAGTGCTGCACTCAATATGCCAGCAAATCTGGAAAACTCAACAGTTGCCACAGGACTGAAAAGGTCAGTTTTCATTCCAATCCCAAAGAAAGACAATGCCACAGAATGCTCAAACTATCACACAGTTGCACTCATCGCACACGCTAGTAAAGTAATGCTCAAAATTCTCCAAGCCAGACTTTAACAGTATGTGAATAATGAACTTCCAGATGTTCAAGCTGTATTTACAAAAGGCAGAGGAACCAGAGATCAAATTGCCAACATCCATTGGATCATACAAAAAACAAGAGAGCTCCAGAGAAACATCTACTTCATTGACTATGCTAAAACCTTTGACTGTGTGGATCACAACAAACTATGGAAAATTCTTAAAAAGATGGGAATACAAGACCACCTTACCTGTCTCCTGAGAAACCTGTATGCAAGTCACGAAGCAACAGTTAGAACAAGACTGGAAAAACAGGCTGGTTTCAAATTGGGAAAGGAGTACATCAAGGCTGTGTATTGTCACTCTACTTATATAACTTATATGCAGAGTACATGATGCAAAATGCTGGGCTGGATGAAGCACAAGCTGGAATCAAGATTTCCAGGAGAAATATCAATAACCTCAGATATGCAGATGACACCACCCTTATGGCAGAAAGTGAAGAAGAACTAAAGAGCCTCTTTAGTTTAATTTTTCTGAAATAAGCTTAGAAACATTATGAAAATAAAACTGCTGTATATTATCAATATCAGTTTTTACAGATTTAACAACTTCTAGCCAGTGATTTTTTTTTTAATTTTGACTCAATTTTTGAAAATTTTATGATGAACTATGTATTTAGAAACCACTATTCTGCTTAAAATAATTTTCTTTTTCTATGTGTGTAGGGTCAGTCAATCGAATAATCCGATTTTGCAGACCCTAACAAGTGAAGATGAAAGTGAAGACACAAATCAGAATATGAATGTCCCTAGAAATTTTGAGAGATCATATTTTTCCTCCAACTTGAATGAGCACTCTAATATTACATTTAATACTGGGGTGAGCAACTTCACTAAGAATATAATACTTGTATATATTTGTATGGGATAAAATTTATAATATTTCATTTTAATATTGAATTAAAAGTAGAGTTTGAGTTCTTAGCCAAAGAAATTCAGGTAAGGAGTAGTATGTAAAACAATTCAGTTAGTTTTTTAATTCAAAAGTAAAATATGATAATAGGAATTAGATTTTTACTCTTCCCATTATTATTCCTCAGAGTCACTTATCACAGTTTTGAATTGTTAGTCCACTCAGAGTTGAGAAAGTTTCTTATAAAACATCACTATTCATGTACATAAAACTATTTAAATTTATAAATTGAAATGAACTGATATTTCCTAGTGAACTATTTACTCCCAATTCAGTATCTTTCTTCATTACCATGGGAAATTTCACTGGACTGACAAGCATTTCTTTCCTTGTTCTCTTAACTAAATACTCCCTATAGTGTTCCCTCGAAACACTAGGGATTCTGATGTGGAAGATATATTTCTCAGAGTTGCCCATAAGCATACTTTCACTGAGAGGGCTGATGAGTCAGTTGTGAAGCAGAATTGATATTGTACAACTAATATGTGGAATTTTGAACCAGAGAGAACTGGAATTCCTGCTCTATTCACTAGCTATTTGACTTTAAACAAATTATTTAACATATCTGTGCTTTAATTTAATTCTCTGTGAGACATTTTAATGAGTTAACACCAAGTAAAATATGACCTTTGGAATGTTTGCCATGAGTTGGATACTTTAAAATATAATTTTCCTCTTCCCTGCTTGCACATTTNTGCACATTTCTGCTATATCACTCTTGCTTATTTCCCCCTTCTTATAAAGATGCAGACAAGGAAAGGTTTACAGAATAGTGTAGAAAACTTGATTCTTGTATTAATATATTCTGTCACCCAAAAATATATCTAATAACCCATCTTTTAAAAGTCATAAAACAATGTGAAAAAGAATCCTTCTAAACTTTACCTTATTTCCAGTCAGTGACAACATCTAAATGCTAGTTGTTTCATTCAGAAAATACTGATTGATGGGACTTCTCTGGTGGTCAGTGGCTAAGAATTTGGAAATATTACGATTTAACATTGACTAGGAAAGATAGATGTGATGTTGCTCTGGTCAGAGACACTATGAATGTGTTAGTGATCCTTTTGAGGTTTTCAGTGTAATTAGATGGAAGCATTAATCCTTGCATTCAACACATTATACAAATAAGAAGTCTTGTTTGTCACCTAGTCTGTGAACTGTGGTTATGTTCTTTCTGTTCAAGGGTATATTTATAAACTTGTATACATCCTCTATCATAAGATTTAAAATATTAATGAATTTCATTAAATGTTGTGACCATTGTGATGCTGTAATGCCATCTTCTTTCTTGTCAGTGGACTCTTTACAGTCAGCAGTTCTTTGCCATGTTAATGAAAAGAGCAATGTTCTCTTGGCGCAACTGGAATTTGATCTTGCTGCAGATACTAGCACTCCTGGGTATTTTTTATTTTTTGATGAGCGATGTGGAGTTTTCAAGAGGTGAAGAACTTGAGAGAGAAATGGATTTGGAACAATATGGTCAAACAATTGTGCCCTTCTCAATTTCTGGAAATTCTGAGTTTACTATGAATTTCGTAAAAAATCTTGAGATCTTGATAAAGGGTAAGAAACAGAAACTTCACGAAGTAAAAGGTAAGCTTCCTTCAAAAAAAAAAAAAGACTGCTAGTAGATAAAGACCTGATTGTGTTCTTCCAAAAAAGGTCTTAACTGGAATATTTAGTTACTTGCTATTTTTTTTTTATAATCTCATAAAGACAACTAAACCAGATGCAAGAACAATCAGTTGAAATTACTGGCTACAAAAGTTAATTATTAATGGAGGTGCTGGAGTATGGGTCATTTACCAGCCATTTCCTACACCTTCCAAGTGAAAGTGAGTGAGAGTCACTCAGTCGTGTCCGACTCTTTGTGACCCTATGGACTATACAGTTCATGGAATTCTCTAGGCCAGAATACTGGAGTGGATAGCCTTTCCCTTCTCCAGGGGGTCTTCCCAACCCAGGGATCAAATCCAGGTCTTCTGCATTGCAGGCAGATTCTTTACCTACTGAGCTATCAAGGAAGCCCTCACCTTCTAAGGAATGGGCTCAAGTACCAGAATATTTTCTTTTGTGAAATGTAGCACAGAATTTCACATAAAACCAGTCTTACAGTGTGGTATGATGGTCCTAAATCCTGAAAGACTCCTCATAGGGTATGTATCTAGATTGGCCATATCTAAAAACGGGTACACAGGTATGGCTGAAAGCTTTATGGGCAGGCTACTCAGAACTTATTTACTTGTAAAGTAGTAATAGTAACTGATTACAGGTACTGAACAAGTACTTTTGGCAAGAACTTTTCTAACTATTTGCATTGTCTATTTCTATAACAATAATATTTCCTAAAGTTGGGGACACTAAGGTTTGGAGATGTTAAGTGAGCCACCCTAATTCATGCATCTAGTATGTATTAGAGCAGGGATTTGATTTCAAGAGATTGTAATATTAACTCACACTACACTAGATCATCCCAATAAGAGGCAACTCTGTCCTTTTACAAGACTGACCATTTCCTTCCAGGTAATTCATTTGTATTTCCTTCAGCTGCTATCTGGTTAACAGTGTTACTTCATGTTAACATATAACCTATGCAGTTTAGCAGGTTTATCTTTTAGGTTCTATTGTGAGAGACGAAAGTGCATTCAGAGATGTTGGTTAATTCTACCATTATCTTGATTGTAGGTTGATAAACATTATAGGTTGGGTGGCATAAAGCCTGTAGGTAAATCATACATTTTTTTCTCCTCCATTACTGGATGACTAAATGAACACTTATTAATCAAAAATGACACAGTTGTTTAGAAAAGAAGAGGGAAGAGAGAGAAAAAATGAATTTACCTGATTCAAAATGTTATTCTTTTTCACTACATTATATTGTTGATACAGAAATTAAAAGACTATATATCAGAGATATATTAATAAGAAGAATCAAATTAAATATTCCTTCTTGTTAGTCCTTTTACCATCTTTCTGTGCTGTGGTTAGTCACTCAGTCATGTCCAACTCTTTGTGACCCCATGGACTGTAGCCCACCATGCTCCTCTGTCCACGGGGATTCTCCAGGCAAGAATACTGAAGTGGGTTGCCATGCCCTTCTCTAGGGGCTCTTCCCAACCCAGGGATTGAACCCAAGTCTCCCATACTACAGGCAGATTCTTTACTGCCTGAGCCACTGGAGAAGCCCTAGAATCTTGCTGTTGTCTTAATTAAAAATTATTCGAGCAGCTCTTGAGAAAATTAGTAGGCTAAGAAGCGTCAAATTCTTGTTCTACATACACAAAAATAAACTCTAAAGGGATTAAAGATAAGACAAGAAACTATAAAACTCCTAGAGAAGAACATAGGCAAAACACTCTCCAACATAAATCACAGCAGGATCCTCTATGACCCACCTCCCAGAATATTGTAAATAAAAGCAAAAATAAACAAATGGGACCTAATTAAAATTAAAAGCTTCAGCACAAAAAAGGAAACTATAAGCAAGGTGAAGAGACAGCCTTCAGAATGGGAGAAAATAATAGCAAATGAAGCAACTGACAAAGAACTAATCTCAAAAATATACAAGCAACTTATGCAGCTCAATTCCAGAAAAATAAATGACCCAATCAAAAAGTGGGCCAAAAAACTAAACAGACATTTCTCCAAAGAAGACATATAGATGGCTAACAAACACATGAAAAGATGCTCAACATCACTCATTATCAGAGAAATGCAAATCAAAACCACAATGAAGTACCATTTCACACCAGTCTGAATGGCTGCTATCCAAAATCTACAAGCAATAAATGCTGGAGAGGGTGTGGAGAAAAGGGAAAAAACACTCTTACTCTGTTGGTGGGAATGCAAACTAGTACAGCCACTATGGAGAACAGTGTGGAGATTCCTTAAAAATCTGGAAATAGAACTGCCTTATGACCCAGCAATCCCACTGCTGAGCATACACACAGAGGAAACCAGAATTGAAAGAGACACGTGTACCCCAATGTTCATCGCAGCACTGTTTATAATAGCCAGGACATGGAAACAACCTAGATGCCCATCAGCAGCTGAATGGATAAGAAAGCTGTGGTACATATACACAATGGAGTATTACTCAGCCATTAAAAAGAATACATTTGAATCAGTTCTAATGAGATGGATGAAACTGGAGCCTATTATACAGAGTGAAGTAAGCCAGTAAAGTAATTAGCTTCCAATTAAAATATATAAATTTTTATTTTTTTAAAAAATTCTTGTCCTATAGAAATAGATAGTAACACACACACACACACACACACACACACACACACACACACTTTAGCTAAAATAGCTTCATAAAGAAACTGGTGAAGGGTCTGCAACAATCAAGTGAATGCCCAGTCAAAAAAGCTACATGCAAACTGTAAGGGTATCTGTGGTGTTTTTGCTTATCTTTATACCATCGCCCTCTCTGGGACAGTACACTGAGTTGGTAGAAAGCTATGCATTTACTGGTTGCTCCTTTGGGATGAAAAGGGTAGAATTTTTTTCAACATTCAGGCCAAGTTGAGAACTGTGCAAAGAACTAAATTTGTTTTACTTGACTCAGAGCTCAAATGAGAACAGTGCCATAGTTTGGATATTATATTAAAGTTGCTGAAAGCAGTGATAGATGCCAGGCTATGAAAACTACAAGGGGTACTGCAGACATGCAGGCACCAGGGACAAGATATTATGGGTATCACAATACAGTAGAACATCTAGGGTCCCAAAAGGGAACAAAGGTAAAATTCATAGGGATATTAATACATTTAAAAGCAGCCATATATAGTGAAGAGATGAAGGAAAAACATATACATAGGCCCAGAGGATATATATGCCCAGAAATGTTCTGAGAAAAATTAAACCTTTATGCCAGACAGATTAGTAAATTCTCTCTCTGCTGAGATACAATCTGCAAAGACTAGGATAGCAACTTTTTTCAAATACCAGATGTCAAAAAAAAAAAAAAAATGCTATACAAATAAACAGAAACATGCTCCATTCAACCAACTCTAGAAAACACAAGCTTTGGATTTATGGGACGAAGACTTTAACTCTCTTAAATGTGTTCACTAAGTTAAAGGAAACATGAGCAAAATACTGAAGTAAGTCAAGAAAGCCATATATGGTAAGAATATCAGCAAAGACAAATTTTTAAAAGAACCAGATAAAAATTCTGAAGCTAAAATTACAAAACTGAATTGAAAACTTCACCATAGGAATTCATCAGCAGACTTGAGCAGGAAGACAAACAATCAGCAAATGTGAAGACATAATATTTGAAGCTATTGAGTTTGAGGAGCAGAAGAAGGGGGGTGGGGGTGGGAAAGGAGAAAACCGAACAAAATCTAATGAAATTATCATACAATATAAAACAGACCAAGCTACACATTCTGAAAATTCTAGAAGGCAAAAAAAGAAAGGGACAGAGAACTTACTTGAAAAAGCAAAGCTGAAAATTTCCCAAATTTGAGGAAAGACTTGGATATGCTAATACAAGAAGCTCAATAGACTCCACGTAGGACAACCAGAGAGAGATCCACAGTGAGATACATTATAATCAAACTGTTGAAAGACAAAGAATCTTGAAAGCAACAAGAGAAAAATAATCACGTATGAGAGATCCTTAGTGAGATTATCAGAAATTTTCTCAGTTAAAACCTTGTGGGTCAGAAGGCAGTGGGATGATGTATTTAATGAAAGCTAAAAAAATGGTCAAGCAAGAAGTCTATATTTAGCAAAACTGCACTTCAAAAATTGAGATATTCAGAGATAAAAACTGAGGGAGTTCATTATGAAATCTACCCTAAAAGAAACTTTAAAGATTCTTCAAAGCAATGTGAAAGGACACTGGACAGTAACTCAAAGCCATATGAAAATAAAAATTCTAGAGTAAAGCTAAATACATGGATAAAAGTAAAAACCAATATTATTACAATTTTGGTTTATAATCCTAATTTTTTTTTTTGGTTTATAATCCTAATTTTTTTTACAGGATTTGAAAGACAAAAGAATAAAAAGTAACTGTAAATCACTAAAATCTGGTGTTAAAGGTAAAGTTCAATGCTGCAAAGAATAATATTGCATAGGAAGCTGGAATGTTAGGTCCATGAATCAAGGTAAACTGAATGTTGTCAAGCAGGAGATGGCAAAAGTGAACATCAACATCTTAGGAATCAGTGAACTAAAATGGACTTGAATGGGTAAATTTAATTCAGTTGACTGTTATATCTACTACTGTGAGCAAGAATCCCTAAGAAATGGAGGAGCCCTCATAGCCAACAGAGGAGTCCAAAATGCAGTACTTCAGTGCTATCTCAAAGACATCAGAGTGATCTTGATTTCGTTTCCAAGACAAACCATTCAATATCACAGTAATCCAAATATATGCCAGAACAACTAATGTCAAAGAAGCTAAGGTCGAATGATTCTATGAAGAACTAAAAGACCTTCTAGAATTAACACCAAAAAGGATTCCTTTTCATCATAGGGGATTGGGATGCAAAACGAAGAAGTTAAGAGATAACTGGAGTAACAGGTAAGTTTGGCCTTGGAATACAAAATGAGGTAGAGCAAAGTCTGACAGAATTTTGTGAAGAAAAATGCACTGGTCATAGCAAGCACTCTATTTCAACAAAACAAGAGACAACTCTACATACGGACATCACCAGATGGTCAATACTGAAATTAGACTGATTATATTCTTTGCAGCTGAAGACGGAGAAGCTCTATGCAGTCAGCAAAAACAATACCTGGAGCTGACTGTGGCTCAGATCATCAGCTACTTATTGAAAAATTCAGACTTAAATTGAAGAAAGTATGGAAAAACAACTAGTTCATTCAGGTATGACCTAAATCAGATCCCTATGGTTATACAATGAAGATGATGAATACATTCAACAAATTAGAAATGGTAGACAGAGTACCTTAAGAACTATTGGTGAAGGTTTGTAACACTATACAGGAGCTGGTGACACCACCAAGGAAAAGAAATTCAGCAAGGCACAATGGTTGTCTGAGGAGGCCTTACAAATAGCTTAGAAAAGAAGAGGAGTGAAGCAAAGGAGAAAAGGAAAGATATGCCCAACTGAATGCAGAGTTCCAGAGGATAGCAAAAAGAGGTAAGAAAGCCTTCTTAAGTGAACAATGCAAAGAAATAGAGGAAAGCAATAGAATGGGAAGTACTAGAGATCTCTTTAAGTAAATTGGAGATATCAATGGAGCATTTCATGCAAAGAAGAACACAATAAAAGACAGAAATAGCAAGGACCTAAGAGAAGCAGAAGACATTAAGAAGAAGTGAGAAGAACTATAAAAAAAGGTGTGTGTGTGGGAGGGGGGGGAGTAGTTCTTAATAACCTGGATAACCATGATGGCTCACTAACCTAGAGCCAGACATCCTGGAGTGTGAAGTCAAGTGGACCTTAGGAAGCATCACTATGAACAAAGCTAGTGGAGGTGATGGAATTCTAGCTGAGCTATTTAAAATCCTAAAAGATGATGGTGTCAAAGTGTTGCACTCAATATGTCAGAAAATTTGGAAAACTCAGCAATGGCCAAAGGACTGGAAAAGTTAAGTTTTCATTCCAATCCCAAAGAAAGGCAATGCCAAAGAATATTCAAACTACCATACAATTGTGCTCATTTCACACGCTATAAGCTAATGCTCAAAATCCTTCAAGCTGGGCTTCAACAGTACGTGAACCAAGACATTCCAGATGTACAAGCTGGATTTAGAAAAGGCAAAGGAACCAAAGATCAAATTGCCAACATCCATTGGATGATAGGAAAAGCAAGGTAATTCCAAAAAGCATCTACTTCTGCTTCATTGACTATACTAAGGCTTTGTGTGGATCACAATAAAATGTGAAAAATTCTTAAAAAGATAGGAATACCATATCACTTTACCTGTCTCTTGAGAAACCTGTATGCAGGAAAGAAGCAACAATTAGAACCAGACATGAAACAATACACTGATTCAAATTTAGAAAAGGTATACATCAAGGCTATATATTGTTACCCTGCTTATTTAACTTATATGCAGAGTGCATTGTGCAAAATGCTAAACTTTATTCAACAAGCTGGAATCAAGATTACTGGGAGAAATATCAACAACTTCAGGCATGCATATGATACCACTCTAATTGCAGAAAGTTAAGAGTAACTAGACCAACCTAGATAGTATATTCAAAAGCAGAGACATTACTTTGCCACCTAAGGTCCGTCTAGTCAAGGCTATGGTTTTTCCAGTGGTCATGTATGGATGTGAGAGTTGGACTGTGAAGAAGGCTGAGCGCCGAAGAATTGATGCTTTTGAACTGTGGTGTTGGAAAAGACTCTTGAGTGTCCCTTGGACTGCGAGGAGATCCAACCAGTCCATTCTGAAGGAGAACAGCCCTGGGATTTCTTTGGAAGGAATGATGCTAAAGCTGAAGCTCCAGTACTTTGGCCACCTCATGAGAAGAGTTGACTCATTGGAAAAGACTCTGATGCTGGGAGGGATTGGGGACAGGAGGAGAAGGGGATGACAGAGGATGAGATGGCTGGATGGCATCACGGACTCAATGGACGTGAGTCTGAGTGAACTCCGGGAGATGGTGATGGACAGGGAGGCCTGGCGTGCTGCGATTCATGGGGTCGCAAAGAGTCGGACATGACTGAGTGACTGAAATGAACTGAACTGAACTGAAGAGTAACTAATAAGGGTGAAAGAGGAGAGTGAAAAAACTGGCTTAAAATTAAGCATTTGACTAAGATGGTGGCATCCTGTCCCATCACATTATGGCAAATAGAGGGAGAAAAAGTGGAAGCAGTGGCAGGTTTTAATTTATTGGGCAAGGACACACATATGTTGTAAGTGAGAGGATAAGAAAACATACTCCATGCAAATAGTAAGCAAAAGAGAGCAGAATGAACTATACCAATATCAGGCAAAGTAGACTCTAAACCAAAAAGTGTTATAAGACTAAGACACAAAGAGGATGTAATCTAAAAGGGTATCTATAGCAATTATAAACATAGCACCAAATATCCTAAATATGTGAGGCAAACATTGACACAATGGAGAAATAAACACTATACAATAATAATCAGAAACTTCAGTATCATATTTTTAAACAGTAAATAGAATAGTAAGACAGAAGATCCACAAGGGCAGAGAGACCATGAACAATGCCATAAATCAACTAGACTTAACAGACATAAAAGGACACCTCCCTCAACAAACAGCAGAATACACATTTTTCTTGCATGCACAAGAAAGATTCTTTAGGGTAGATCATATGCTAGGCCACAGAATAAATCTTAATAAACTTAAAAAATGGAAATCCTACAAAGTGTACTTTCTGATCATAACTGAATGAAACTAGATAAGAATAACAGGAAGAAAACTAGAAAATAACAAATGTGGAAATGCAAAAAACAATGTTCAACTATTATTAGGTCAAATAAGAAATGACAAGAGAAATTAGAAAATATTAATACTTTGAGACAAATGAAAATGAAAATATATCATATTAAGGAATGTAGCAAAAGCAGTGTGTGATGCTTACATTAATTAAAATACGTAAATTTAAATTTAAAAAATAAAAGAAGAAAACTGACAACCTAGAAGGGTGGGATGGAGCTGGGGGTAGGAGGGAGGCTCATGAGGGAGGGGACATATGTATACATTTTGCTGATTTGCATTGTTGTACAGCAGAAACCAAAAGAACATTGTCAGGCAATTATCTTTGAATTAAAAATAAATTAAAAAAAAGAACACTATCAAAGCAACCACCTAACTTTACAACTTAAGAAACTAGAAAAAGAAGAATAACTAAACCCAAGGCTAACAGGAAGAAGGAATGATAAAAACTAGGGAAGATATGAACAAAATAAAGAATAGAAACACAATAGAGAAAATGAACTAAATTGAGTTGTTTCTTTGAAAAGATCAATATATTTGAGAAAAATTTACAAAGAGTGACAAGGAGAAAAGAGAAGACTCAAATTACTAAGCCAGAAATGAAAGAGGGAATACTATTGCTGATTTTACATAGGAGAACCTAGATAAAATCGACAAAGTCCAAGAAATGTACAAAACTGAATCATGAAGAAATATAAAATCAAATAAGTTCTATAAAAAGTAAGGCAAAACCAATACAGTATTGTAAAGTAAAATAAAGTCAAAATAAAGATTAAAAAAAAAAGTAAAGTAATTGAATCAATAATTTAAAAAAAAAAAAACAACTCCCAACAAAGAGCAGTCAGGGCCAGATGACTTCACAGGTGAATTTTTCCAAATATTTAGAAAAGAATTAATGCCAAGTTTTCTCAACCTCTTCTAAAATATTGTAAAAGACAGAACACTTTCAAATGCATTCAGTAAGGCCAGCATTACTCTGATACTAAAGCCAGACAAAGACATTTTTCCAAATATTTAGAAAAGAATTAATACCAAGTTTTCTCAACCTCTTCTGAAATATTGTAAAAGACAGAACACTTTCAAATGCATTCAGTAAGGCCAGCATTACTCTGATACTAAAGCCAGACAAAGGCATTATAAGAAAACGGCAGACCAATATCCCTAGTAAATGTCAATGCAAAACTCGGTAACGAAATACTATCAAACAAGGCAAAAGGATCTTAAAAGGATTATTCACAATGACCAAGTGGGATTTATTCCTAGAATGGAAGGATGGTTGAACACATGAAAATCAGTCCATCTAATATGTTGCATTAACAGAATGAAAGAAAAAAAACACTGCATGATCATTTCAATTGATGAGAAAATACAATTCGCAGAATGATAATTATTTTATGATAGAAAATGCTCAACAAACCAGAAGGAAACTACCTTAACATAATATATACATTTGTATCAAAAGCCCACAGTTAAAATCATGGTCAATATTGAAGCACTGAGAGATTTTCCTCTAAGATCAAAACAAAATGAAGATACTTGCTTTTACATTTCTGTTCAACATAATTCTAGGAGTGCTAGCTACAGAATTTAAGCAGGAAAGAGACAAAAAGACATCCAAATTGGAAAGCAATAAGTTCAAATTGCCTCTGTTCTCAACATGATTTTATATACAAAATATCCTAAATTCCCACAAAAAAACATAAGTTTATCAATTCAGAAAAGTTGCAAAGTATAAAATCAACACACAAGAATTAGTTGCATTTCTATACATAACAGTGAACAATCCAAAAACAAAATTAAGAAAAACATTTTATTTATAACAGCATCAAAATACTAAAATACTATAAGCAAGGCAAAAAGACAACCCTCATAATGGGAGAAAATAATAGCAAATGAAACAACTGACAAAGGATTAATTTCCAAAATATACAAGCAGCTCATACAACTCAATGCCAGAAAAACAAACAACCCAGTCAAAAAGTGGGAAAAAGACCTAAACAGACATTTCTCCAAAGAGGACACAGATGGCTAACAAACACATGAAAATATGCTCGACATCACTCATTATTAGAGAAATGCAAATCAAAACTACAATGAAATATCACCTCACACTGGTCAGAATGGCTATCAACAAAAAGTCTGCAAACAGTAAGTGCTGGAGAGGGTGTGGAGAAAAGGGAACCTTTTTGCACCGTTGGTAGGAATGTTAATTGATACAGCCACTATGGAAGATGGTATGGAGATTCCTTAAAAAACTAGGAATAAAACCACCATATGACACAGTAATCCCACTCCTAGGCATATCCCCTGAGGAAACCAAAATTGAAAAAGACACATGTATCCCTTTGCAGCACTACTTACATTAGCTAGGACGTGGAAGCAACATCGAAGTCCATCGACAGATGAATGGATAAAGAAGTTGTGGTACATATACACAATGGAATATTACTCAGCCATAAAAAGGAACACATTTGAATCATTTCTAATGAGGTGAATGAACCTAGAGCCTATTATACAGAGTGAAGTATGTCAGAAAGAGAAAGATAAATATCATATACTAACACATGTATGCAAAATCTAGAAAGATGATACCGAATAATTTATTTGCAGGCCAGCAATGGAGAAGGCAATGGCAACCCACTCCAGTACTCTTGCCTGGAAAATCCCATGGATGGAGGAGCCTGGTAGGCTGCAGTCCACGGGGTCGCACAGAGTCGGACACAACTGAAGCAATTTAGCAGCAATGGAGAAACAGACATAGAGAACAGACTTACAGACATGGGGAGAGGGTGTGATGTATGGAGAGAGTAACATGGAAACTTACATTATCATATGTAAAATAGAGAGCCAACGGGAATTTGCTTATGTCTCAGGAGACTCACAGGGGCTCTGTATCAACCTAGAGGGGTAGGATGGGGAAGAAGATGGGAGGGAGGGAATATATGTATACCTATGGCTATTCACGTTGTGTTTTGACAGAAAATAACAAAATTCTGTAAAGCAATTATCCTTCAATTTAAAAAATAAATAAAAAGTGAAAGTGAAGTCACTCAGTCGTGTCCAACTCTTTGCGACCCCATGGACACCAGGCTTCTCCATCCATGGGATTTTCCAGGCAAGAGTACTGGAGTGGGTTGCCGTTTCCTTCTCTAGGGAACTTCCTGACCCAGGGATCGAACCCAGGTCTCCCACACTGTAGACAGACGCTTTCCGTCTGAGCCACCACTTGATCTTAGCCAAATACATTTTCTTACCAAAAAAGGAATAAAATACTTAAGAATAAACTTAACCCAGGAGATGAAAGACATGTTTAATGACAAACCTTGCTGAAAGAAATTAAAGAAGATACAAATAAATGAAAAGATGCTCTATATTCATAGATAAGCAGATTTAATATTTCTAAGGTGTCAATACTCCCCTCAAAACATTCAGATTCAGTGATGGCCCTATCAAAATCCAAGTTATTTGGAGGAAGAAGGAGAACAGAAAAATCCTAAAATTCTTATTGAATCTCAAGAGACCTGAACAGAAAGTCTATTTCTTCCCATAGTTATTGAGATATAAGTGACAAATGACGTTTTGTGTGTTCAAAGTATACAATGTGATGATTTGATATACATACATATTGCCAAATTACTGATGCAAAAGGTTTGTTAATAAATCCATAGCCTCAGCAAGTTACAGTTTTTCATTGTGTGGTTATAACTTTAAAGGTCGGCTCTGTAGTAGTATACAACACAATATTGTTAACTATAGTCACTATGCTGTGCATTGGATTCCACAACTTATAACAGGAAATTTGTACCCTGTGACATACATCTCCCCACTTCTCCCACCTCCCAGGACCAGGAAACTACCATTTCTCTCTATAAATAGGTAGACATAAATCTTTATTCATTTATCTGTTGATACACAATTAGGTTGTTTCCATGCCTTACATCTTGTTAGTAATGCTGAACATGGGGAGGGGTGCAGATATTTCTTTAAGACAGTGATTTTATTTCCTTTGGATATATACTCAGAAGTGTATATATCTACCATAGTAATATATCTTCCATAGTAATAATCATATGGTAGTTATCTTTTTAACTTTTTGAGGAACTTCCATAGTGTTTTACATAGTGGCTATACCACTTTATATTGCTACCAATGGTATACAAGTGTTCTCTTTTTTTCACTTTCTTGTCAGGACTTATCTCTTGTCTTTTATATGATAGCCATTCTAACAGATGTTAGGTGATAGTTTACTGTAGTTTTGATTTATATCTCCCTGATGGCTAGTGATGTTGAGCACATTTTCATATACCTGTTGGCCATGTATGCCTTCTTTAGAAAACTATCTGTTTTGGTACTCTGCATATTTTTAAACTGAGTTAGTATTATTTTTCTATTGAGTTGTATGAGTTCCTTTTGTATTTGGTATTTTAACTTTTCATCAGATACATAGTTTGTGAATAATTTCTCCCATTCCTTAGCTTGCTTTTCATTTTGTTGATTGTTTCCTTTGCTGTGTAGGAGTTTTTTAATTTGATGTATTCTCACTTGTTTATTTTTGGTTTTGTTAATTGTGATTATGGTGTCATATCCAAAGTACCAATATAAAGAAGAATGTTAGGGAGGATTTTCCTGTTTTCTTCTAGGCATTTTATAACTTCAACTTATTTTTAAATCCTTAATCAGTTTTGAGTTAATTTTGTGAATGTTGTAAAATAGGGGTCCAGATTCATTCTGCATGTGGATATCTAGTTTTCCCAACAACGTTTATTGTGGGTCTTTTTCCCACTGAATATTCTTGGCTCCTTTGTTAATTATTACTTGAACATATATTCAAAAGTTCACATTTTTATGAAACACACAAGTTTTCAACCTTTCATTGTTGAGTATGATGATGTCTTGGATTTGTGTTATTAACATATGCCCTTTATTGTTGTGGTATATTCCTTCTACAAAACTGCTGAACATTTCATCATGAAAGGATGCTGTATTTCATTAAATGTTTTTTCTTTCATCTGTTTAGTCCTTGGCAAACACTGTGTGTGTGTGTGTGTGTCTGTGTGTGTCTGTGTGTGTGTTGGGGGTACTCAGTGGTTGTAATGGCTATTGGAGTCCTAAGCAGTGCGTCCTGTGAAACATCTAGGAATCAGATCAGGCAGCCATGTAGTCTAGAGTGTACACTTGGCTGTCGGTGCCACCTGCAACTGCCTATGTAGAGAAGGACAGTTGTGGACACGTGCAGAGTGATGGTGGCCAAGGAAGGTAGCAGGGGATGTGAACAGCTCTGGGCTCATTGGAACCTGTGGAATCCCTAGCTGTCAGCATGTTCTTCTATGGTGGCACACTCAACTTGGTTATGCAGTTTAGAGTGGAAGCTGGTGACAGGGGTTGAATTAGGGGCAGGCAAGTGCATTGCTGGAGAGACTAGCTACAGGTGGGTTTGGTGGTACTGGCCTGTGACAGACAACAGGGCCTGATCAAGTCAACAAGAAGCAAAAGGGGCCTTGACTGTCCAATTTGTTGTTCAGTGAGTCAGTCGTGTCTGACTCTGCGACCTCATGGACTATAGCACAACAGGCTTCCCTGTCCTTCAATCTCTCCCGGAGTCTGCTCAAATGCATATTCATTGAATTGGTGATGCCATCCAACCATCTCATCCACTGTCATCCCCTTTACCTCCTGCCTTCAATCTTTCCCAGCATCAGAGTCTTCTCTAATGAGTCTGCTCTTTGCATCAGATGGCCAAAGTATTGGAGCTTCAGCTTCAGCATCAGTCCATACAAAAAAATTCAGGATTGATCTCCTTTAGGATAAGCTGGTTGGATCTCCCTGAATTCCAAGGAACTCTCAACAGTCTTCTCTAGCACCACAGTTCAAAAACATCAATTCTTGGGCACTCAGCCTCTTTTATGCTTCAACTCTCACACCTGTAAATGACTACTGGAAAAGCTATAGCCTTGACTATACAGACATTTGTTAGCAAAGTAATGTCTCAGCTTTTCAGTTGTCTAAGTATGCCATAGTTTTTCTTCAATAGCATATGTCTTAGTTTCATGGCTTCAGTTGCTGTCTGCAGTGATTTTGGAACTCAAGAAAATTAAGTCTGTCACTGTTTCCATTTTCCCCCTTCTATTTGCCAAGAAGTGATGGGACTGGATGCCATGATCTTAGGTTTTTGAATGTTAGTTTTAAGCCAGCTTTTTCACTCTCCTCTTTCACTTTCATCAAGAGCCTCTTTAGTTCCTCTTTGCTTTCTGCCAATAAGATGGTGTCATCTGCATATCTGAGGTTATTGATATTTGTCACAGTAGTCTTGATTCCAGCTTGAGTTTCATTCAGCCAGCATTTTACATGAGGTAACTACATAGAAAAATAAGCAGGGTGACAGTATACAGCCTTGATATACTCCTCTCCCAATGTTGAACCAGTTCGTTGTTCCATGTCTGATTTAATTGTTGCTTCTTGACCTGCATGTAGGTTTCTCAGAAGGCAGGTAAGGTGGTCTGGTATTTCCACCATTTTAAGAATTTTCCAGAGATAAACCCACACACCTATGGACACCTTATCTTTGATAAAGGAGGCAAAAATATACAATGGAGTAAAGACAATCTCTTTAACAAGTGGTGCTGGGAAAATTGGTCAACAACTTGTAAAAGAATGAAACTAGATCACTTNTTGTTGTGATCCACCTAGTCAAAGGTTTTAGCATAGTCAATGAGGCAGAAGTAGATGTTTTTCTGGAATTTCCTTGCTTTTTCTATGATCCAATAGATGTTGGCAATTTGATCTCTGGTTCCTCTGGCTTTTTGAAATCAAGCTTGAATATCTGGAAGTTCTCAGTTCACATACTATTGAAGCATAGTTTGAAGGATTTTGGATATTACCTAGATAGCATGTGATATGAGTGCAACTGTGTGGTAGTGTTAATATTCTTTCACATTGCCCATCTTTGGGACTGGAATGAAAACTGACCTTTTCCAGTCCTTTGGCCACTGCTGAGTTTTCCAAATTTTCTGACATATTGACTGCAGCAGTTTAACCATGTCATCTTTTAGGATTTTATTTTATTTTAATTTTGTTAGTATTCATCTGTTCTTTTTCTTTTTTTCTTTTTTTGTATTGGTTTTGCCATACATCAACATGAATCCGCCACAGGTTAATAGCTCAGCTGCAATTGTTTCACCTCCACTAGCTTTGTTCATAATAATGCTTCCTAATGCCCACTTGACTTCACACTCTAGGATGTTTTCCTCTAGGTGAGTGATCACTCCATCATGATTATCTAGACCATTTAGACTTTTTTTTTTTTTACTGTTTTGTGTATTTTTGCCACCTCTTCTTAATATCTTCTGCTTCTGTTAGGTTCTTATCGTTCTTTCTTTTACTCTGCCCATCCTTGCATGAAATGTTCCCTTGTTATCTCTAACTTTTGTGAGGAGATCTGTAGTCTTCCCCATTGTATTGTTTTCCTCTATTTCTTTGTGTTGTTCACTTAGAAGGGGTTTCTTATCTCTCCTTGCTTTCCTTTGGAACTCTGCAATCAGATGGGTGTATCTTTCCTTTTCTCTTTTACTTTTCACTTCTCTTCTTTTCTCAGCTATTTGTAAGTCCACCTTAGACAACCATTGTCCCGTTTTGCATGTCATTTTCTCAGGGATGGTTTTGATCCACACCTCTTGTACAATGTTACAAATACCCATTCAGAGTTCTTCTGGCACTGCCCATCAGATCTAATCCTTTGAATCTATTTGTCACTTCCACTGAATAATCATAAGGGATTTTATTTACATAATAACTGAATGGCTTTGTGGTTTTCCCTACTTTCTTCAATTTAAGTCTGAATTTTGCAATAAAGAGTTCATGATCTGAGCCACAGTCAGTTCCCAGTCTTGTTTTTGCTAACTGTATAGAGCCTCTCCATCTTCAACTGCAAAGAATATAATCAATATGATTTTTATATTGACCATCTAGTAATGTCCATGTATAGCGTCATCTCTTGTGTTGCTAGAAGAATGTGTTTCCTATGACCAGTGTATTCTCTTGGCAAAACTCTGTTAATCTTTGCCCTGCTTTATTTTGTACTCCACGGCCAAACTTGCCTATTATTCTGGGTGTCTGTTGACTTCTTACTTTTACATCTTAGACTCCTATGATGAAAAGGACATCTTATTTTTGGTCTTAGTTCTAAAAGGTCTTGTAGGTCTTCATAGAACTTGTCAACTTTAGCTTCTTTGGCATTAGTGGTTGGGGCATGGATTTGGTTTACTGTGATATTGAATGGTTTTCTTTGATAACAAACAGATATTATTCTGTCATTTTTGAGATTGCATCCAAGTACTGCATTTTGGACTCTTGTTGACTATGAGGGCTACTCCATTTCTTCTAAGCATTTCTTGCCCACAGTAGTAGATATAATGGTCATCTGAATTAAATTCACCCAATCCTGTCTGCTTTAGTTCACTAATTCCTAAAATGTCAATGTTCACTTTTGCCGTCTCCTGTCTGAACACTTCCGATTTACCTTGATTCACAGACCTAACATTCTAGGTTCCTATGCAATACTGTCCTTGACAGCTTTGGATTTTACTTTCACCACCAGACACATCCACAATTGGGCATAATTTCTGCTTTGGCTCAGCCTCTTCATTCCTTCTGGAGCTATTTTTCTGCTTTTCTCCAGTAGCATTTTGGACATCTAGTGACCTGGGGAAGGGGGGTTCATCTTCCAGTGTCATATCTTTTTGCCTCTTCACACTGTTCATGGAGTTGTCAAGGCAAGAATGCTGAAGTGGTTGGCCATTCCCTTCTCCAGTGAATGGTCCATATGTTTGCCCTTGATTGCACACTACCTGCTCCCCTTGTGTGGGCACTACACTGGGGGCCAAAGAAGATAATGAAGGTAGTGTCATGTAGATACACAGCTGGAGAGGCTAGCCCTGAGCAAGAGCACGGAGTTGAGTTTATTATTGACTAGAGGGTCTTTGCTCTAGTCTTGCACTCATACCTCTGTAGAAGCTTGAGCAGGCTGCTATCATAGCTTTCTGATTCTGGTGGGGTTTCACATAGCTGGTGTCTCACACACAGTGGTAGAGAGGACCTTTGATGGATATTGATGTGGCATGAAACTCCAGCAGGGCAGGGTACAGGAAAGCACAGAGGGACTGATGTGGCTATCATTAACAAATGTAAATATGCAAATGTGTGGAGATCTGAAGTGATTTGAAGGGTATTCTGTGGCTGTTACTTTTCCCTACTTTCTTCAATTTGTCTGAATTTTGCAATAAGGAGCTCATGATGTGAGCCACAGTCAGCTCCTGATCTTGTTTTTGCTGAGTCTAAAGGGCTTCTCCATCTTCAGCTGCAAAGAATATAATCAATTTGATTTTGATATTGACCATCTGGTGATGTCTATGTTTAGAGTCATCTCTTGTGTAGATATAATGGTCATCTGTATTAAATTTACCCAATTTCATCCACTTTAGTCTATTGATTCCTAAAATGTTGATGTTCACTCTTGCCATCTCCTATTTGACCACTTCCAATTTACCTAGATTCATGGACCTAACATTCCAGATTCCTATGCAATATTGTCCTTGACAGCATTGGATTTTACTTTCACCACTAGACACATCCACAAATGGGCATCGTTTCTACTTTGGCTGAGCCTCTTTTTGGAGGCTACTTCCTTTTGGAGCTACTTCTCCAATTTTCTCCAGTAGTATATGGGAAACCTAGTGACTTCAGAGGTTCATCTTTCAGTTTCATATCTTTTTGCCCTTTCATACTGTTCATGGGGTTTTCAGGCTTCCCTAGTAGCTCAGCTGATGAAGAATCCACCTGCAATGCTAGAGACCCCGGTTTGAGGCCTGGGTTGGGAGGATCCACTGGAAAGGGCTAGGTTATCCACTCCAGTATTCTTGGGCTTCCTTAGTAGCTCAGTTGGTAAAGAATCTGCCTGCAATGCAGGAGACCCGGATTCAATCCCTGGGTTGGGAAGGTCCCCTGGAGAAGGGAACAGCTAACTACTTCAGTATTCTGGCCTAGAGAATTCCATGGACTGTATAGTCCATGAGGTCACAAAGAGTCGGACATGACTGAGAGATTTTCACTTTCACTTTCATGGGGTTCTAAAAGGAAGAGTCCTGAGGTAGTTTGCAAAATTCAGACTTAAATTGAAGAATGCAGAGAAAACCACTAGGTCATTTAGTTCAGTTCAGTTCAATCGCATAGTCGTGTCCGACTCTTTGCAACCCCATGAAGCACAGCATGCCAAGCCTCCCTGTCCATCACCAACTCCTGGAGTTCACTCAGACTCACCTCCATCGAGTCCGTGATGCCATCCAGCCATCTCATTCTCTGTCGTCCCCTTCTCCTCCTGCCCCCAATCCCTCCCAGCATCAGAGTCTTTTCCAATGAGTCAACTCTTTGCATGAGGTGGCCAAAGTACTGGAGTTTCAGCTTCAGCATCATTCCTTCCAAAGAAATCCCAGAGCTGATCTCTTTCAAAATGGACTGGTTGGATCTCCTTGCAGTCCAAGGGACTCTCAAGAGTCTCCTCCAACACAATTCTTCGGCACTCAGCTTTCTTCACAGTCCAACTCTCACATCCACACATGACCACAGGAAAAACCATAGCCTTGACTAGACAGACCTTTGTTGGCAAAGTAATGTCTCTGCTTTTCAATATGCTGTCTACATTGGTCATAACTTTTCTTCCAAGGAGTAAGCGTCTTTTAATTTCATGGCTGCAGTCACCATCTGCAGTGATTTTGGAGCCCCAAAAAATAAAGTCTGACACTGTTTCCACTGTTTCCCCATCTATTTCCCATGAAGTGACGGAACCAGACGCCATGATCTTCATTTTCTGAATGTTGAGCTTTAAGCCAACTTTTTCACTCTCCTCTTTCACTTTCATCAAGAGGCTTTTGAGTTCCTCTTCACTTTCTGCCATAAGGGTGTTGTCAACTGCATATCTGAGGTTATTGATATTTCTCCCGGCAATCCTGATTCCAGCTTCTGCTTCTTCCAGCCTAGTGTTTCTCATGATGTACTCTACATATAAGTTAAATAAGCAGGGTGACAATATACAGCCTTGACATACTCCTTTTCCTATTTGGAACCAGTCTGTTGTTCCATGTCCAGTTCTAACTGTTGCTTCCTGACCTGCATATATGTTTCTCAAGAGGCAGGTCAGGTGGTCTGGTGTTCCCATCTCTTTCAGAATTTTCCACAGTTTATTGTGATCCACACAGTCAAAGGCTTTGGCATAATCAATAAAGCAGAAATAGATGTTTTTCTGGAACTCTCTTGCTTCTTCAATGATCCCCAGGTCCTGCTAATTGACTGATTGGCATTGCAGGTCACTGATCTCCATGTCAGGGAACTCTCCCCAATGCAGGGCAGAGGTCCTGCTCCAAATTATGATTATTTTAACCCTTATATTTGGTGTGTTTTGACTACTTTTTTCTCTTGATCACATTTACAATATCTGGTGACTTTTAGTGAATGCTGGACATTATGTTAAAATACTAAATTCTGTAGAGAATTAAGCTAAGATTATCCTTCTGAGTGGCTTTATTTATTAATTTACTCAGTCAGTTATATTCAGGATAGCTGACTTTAATAGGATTGAAGGGATATAATACTGATTTAGTCTTGTAAGACCTGATCTACTGTATTTATCTTTACTCTTGGAATATAACTGCTCAAATATATCTGTTGAAAGACTGAGAGTATTTCCCAGATCTCTCTGTTCTCAGTGAGCCTTGAACTCTAGTTTTTCTCCCTGAATGAGACTTTTTTTTCTCCCTGATTTTTTACCTATTTCCCTCAACATTTTAAAGGTAATTTTACCTTCAGTTTGTTAACCTTTCACCTTTTACTCTTAGGAATCAAGAAATGATTTTTTTTTTTGTGGAAGCAGCATAAAGCAAGCTTCTCATTTTCTTTTCAGCTACTAAAACAAGAGCCATCCAGCATGTTCTGTTCAAAAGCCACATGGTATATATTTTAGACTTTATAGTCCACATACAGTCTCTGTGTTCTCTTTCTTCCTCGTCCTCTTTCTTCTTCCTCCTCCTTCCATCTCCACCTCTTCCTTCCCTCCACATCCCTCTTCTTTTTTTCCTCTCTCTCTTCTTTCTTCTTTTCCACCTTCATCTTTTTTTTATATTACTTTTCATCAATTAAAAATGTAAAAATAATTGTTAGCTTATGGACCATAAAAAATAAACATGTATACTATCATGTAAGAAATGAATCGCCAGTCTATGTTCGATACAGGATTCAGGATGCTTGGGGCTGGTGCACGGGGATGATCCAGAGAGATGATATGAGGGGGAAGGTGGGAGGGGGGTTCAGGATTGGGAACTCATGTACACCCGTGGCAGATTCATGTCAATGTATGGCAAAACCAATACAGTATTGTAAAGTAAAAATAATAAGCTTCATGTCTGATATGGCCCATGCTCTGAGACTGAGTATAAGGCTCACTTCTATCAGCTTCTCTATCTTGAATTTTTATACTGTGACTTATTGGATAAACTTGAAACTTCTGTTTTTTATTCTAAGCATCATGAAACATCTGTAAGTTCTTATTAACTGTAGTCTTTTGCTCAACTTTCTGCTATGTTTCTCGACCTTCTTTTTCTACAACTGTACAGAAGGGAAAAGTAGCATAAAACTTTTGACTAGGTGAGTTTTCTTTTTTCTCAGGTCTTTGTATTTCCAAAGATAGTTGATCTGCTAATTTTCTGATTGTTTGACCACATTTGATATAGAAACACAAAATTATTCAAGCTTTCTAGTTTTTCTTAATAATGATTTGTTTTTCATAATCGTCAATGTTAGAAGTAGAAGTCCCTGCAAATAAGACACACAGATGGAAAAAAGGCACATGAAAAGATGCTTAACATCACTAATTATTAGAGGAATACAAATAAAAATTGCCATGAGATATCACATCAGTTCAGTTCAGTGGCTCAGTCGTGTCTGACTCTTTGCGACCCTATGAATTGCAGCACGCCAGGGCTCCTTGTCCGTCACCAACTCCCAGAGTTCACCCAAACTCATGTCTATTGAGTCAGTGATGCCATCCAGCCATCTCATCCTCTGTCGTCCCCTTCTCCTCCTGCCCCCAATCCCTATCAGCATCAGAGTCTTTTCCAATGAGTCAACTCTTCGCATGAGGTGGCCAAAGTACTGGAGTTTCAGCTTCAGCATCATTCCTTCCAAAGAAATCCCAGAGCTGATCTCCTTCAAAATGGACTGGTTGGATCTCCTTGCAGTCCAAGGGACTCTCAAAAGTCTTCTCCATATATATATGTGTTAGTATACTGTATTGGTGTTTTTCTTTCTGGCTTACTTCACTCTGTATAATCGGCTCTAGTTCCATCCATCTCATTAGAACTGATTCAAATGTATTATTTTCAATGGCTGAGTAATACTCCATTGTGTATATGTACCACAGCTTTCTTATCCATTCAGCTGCTGATGGACATCTAGGTTGTTTCCATTTCCTGGCTATTATAAACAGTGCTGCAATGAACATTGGGGTACATGTGTCTCTTTCAATTCTGGTTTCCTCGGTGTGTATGCCCAGCAGCGGGATTGCTGGGACATAAGGCAGTTCTATTTGCAAATTTTTAAGGAATCTCCACACTGTTCTCCATAGTGGCTGTACTAGTTTGCATTCCCACCAACAGTGTAAGAGGGTTCCCTTTTGTCCCCACCCTCTCCAGCATTTATTGCTGAATTTAGAAAGATGGTAATGATAACCCTGTATGCGAGACAGCAAAAGAGACACAGATGTATAGAACGGACTTTTGGACTCTGAGGGAGAGGGAGCGGGTGAGATGATTTGGGAGAATGGCACTGAAACATGTATACTATCATGTAAGAAACAAATCGCCAGTCTATGTTCGATACAGGATACAGGATGCCTGGGGCTGGTGAACGGGGATGATCCAGAGAGATGATATTGGAGGGGGGGAAGGTGGGAGGGGGGTTCAGGATTGGGAAC
>SJYQ01001396.1:2673085-2688821 GCA_006410935.1 Redunca redunca | reverse complement strand
GCTAGATTGTCTAAGGAAAAAGAGAGAAGGAAATAACTGCAATCAGAAATGAATGTGAGGAATTTACGTTTGATTTTCCAGAATAAAAAGTTGTACAAGACTGAATGATTGCACACCATAAATTAGATAACTGAGATGAAATGGAAAAACTCATGAGAGCACAAAAATAATCTAAACTGACTGAAGAAGAATTAGAAAATCTCAGTAGACCTCTAACAAAGAGATTAAAAGAAGAATGAAAAATCTCACAACAAAGAGAAGCCCAGGATCAGATGGTTTAACTGGTAAGTTCCATCAAACTTTATAAGTAACATGAATTTCCCTAAAACTCTTTAAAAATAGAATATGAGAGAACAATTCCTAACTCATTTTATGAGGAAATCATTTTCCTATAGCAAAGGCAGATAAAGGTATCACAAGAAAAGATAATTAGAAACAAGTACCTTTTATGAATATATGTGCAAAAGTCTCTGGCAAAGCAGTAGCAAACAAAACCAATAGCAATTTAAATGATTACACCATGACCAAGTGGAACTACACCTGAAATGCAAGGAAATTTCAACAAAACAAAATCAAATCATTCATTGTCAAAATAATGGGGAAAAAAATCCCACATGATTATCCCAACTGATTCATAAAAGACATTTGACAAAATTCAGTGTGCTTTTATGTAAATACACCGAGATAATTAGGATTTTCTCAGAATGACAAAGGGTATTTATGTAAAAACTACAGGTATACTCAATGATGAAAGACTGAAAGTTTTCCTTCTAAAATCATAAGACAAGAATGCTCCCTTTCACCTGGCTCTTCAACACTGAGTTGTAATTGTAGCCAGAGAAATTGGATGAGAAATAAAAATTTTAAAGTATTTAAGTTGGAGAGAATTAAAATTGTCTCTTTTCATAGATGGAATGATTTATATAGGGAAAAGCCCAAAGAACCATCAGGATGGTTACTATAGCTAATGTAAAAAACTAGCAAACTTTCAGATTACAGGATTAACACATAAAAATCAACTTTGTTTCTGTACACCAGCGATAAAAAATTTGAAAATGAATTAAAGAAAGCACTTTCATTTGTAATAGCATCTGAAATAATTAAATACCTAGGAAAAATTCCAACCAAGGAAATGAAAACTTGTGCTGAGAACTGTAAAACTTTGCTGGGAAAAGTTTAACAAAACCTAAATAAATGGGAAAACATCTATCTTCATAGATTAGAAGACTTAACAATGTTAAGATAATACTATGTAAAACAGTCTACAGATTCAATACAAACTCTACACAATTCCAGCATCCTTTTTCACAGAAATGAAAAAAATCCTAAAATTCATGTGGAATTAGAATGGGCTCAGGGCTTTCCTGGTGGTTTACATGGTAAAGAATCTGCCAGCAATGTTGGAGACCTGGGTTTAGTCCCTGAGTCAGGAAGATCCCCTGGAGAAGGCAACTCACTTCAATATTCTTGCCTGGAGAATTCCATGGACAGAGGAGCCTAACAGGCTACAGTCCATAGGGTCACAAAGAGTTGGACACGACTGAAACGACTTAGCACACAAAATGAACAGAACAATGTAGAAAAAGCAAAACCAATACAGTATTGTAAAATAAAATAAAGTAAAATTAGAAAAAAAGAGTAAAGTTGGAATTCTATGTTTCTTGATCTTGAAACTTTCTACAAAGTTACAGAAGATTTTGGGTCAAGATGGCAAAATAGGAGGATCTGGGGTTCGCCTCTCTCCACAAATACATCAAGAATACACTTACAAGTGAAATAATTTGCACAGAGTACCTACTGAACATTATTAGAGGACCTCAGACACCTAATAACTGGGAAAGATCCCCCAATAACCTGGTAGGATGAAAAAGAGGAAAACAAGGTAAAGAGGAGATAGAATGGGACATGCACCTCTTGGGGTTGCTGAAGGAGATGAGGTTACTGCCCATAGGAAAGCCCCCTCACTAGTGGCAAGATCAGATGAAATAGAAGGAGAGATTCAGGGGCTACCAGAGGAAAGTGCAGCAGCAAGCCCATGTCAGAC
Source organism: Redunca redunca (assembly GCA_006410935.1). Classification (NCBI taxonomy): domain Eukaryota; kingdom Metazoa; phylum Chordata; class Mammalia; order Artiodactyla; family Bovidae; genus Redunca; species Redunca redunca. Next base: position 2,686,777 of record SJYQ01001396.1, on the reverse strand, counting down.
AGGTCAGAGTGAGACTCGCTCAAATGGTATGTGCCACAGCATTTCACGCCCCAGCCTGAGACAGGTATCCACCGGTGCTGGTGGGAAACGGATGCTGAAGCATGGCATTTGGAGAGCAGATCTAGGGAGAGGACTGCTGCTGGCTGCATGGAGACAGTCTGAAGGGATTGGAGTGAGGACCTATGCAGCTGGGAATGCTTCTGGAAGAAGCACAGACTGCCATGGAAGCAAGGCACCATTGTTGAGTGGCACATACAGAAAGGGCAGCCATTGTGGCATCTCTCCCCATACACCAGTCCCTGCCTCTGCAGGCACTGAGAAGGGCTCCTGCCAGAGTGAGCACATGCCCCAGGGGTTGCTAACATGTCACTCTCATGCTTAAGCAAGGCCCCATGCTCCAGTCCATCACCACCTCCTGCCAGACCCTGCCACTGTAGGCAGTAGGGGGGGTTCTGACCTAAGCAAGAAAATATGTAAGCCTCAGTTACTCACAGCCTTCATCACTCCCTCTCACCTGGGTGGGGTGCAGATGTCGGAGGGTGACCCACATGCAGAGGTGTGACCAAAACCAAAGCTGAACTCTTGGGGCTGTGTGACTAAGGAAGCAGAATTAAAATCTCTCCATACAGCTGTGAAAGTCACAGACTAAACACCCATGATTGGTTTTTTTTTAAATATAACACCTGTTGACATCTGAATGGAAAATGAGTGCTCTCACATCAGATATGGGTCTAGCTTTAGTAGCTGTGGTCTTTGTGGACACATACATGTGGGAGTTGGTCTAGGTCAGAGTCTGAGCTGTCCCAAATAGCAGCAGTCCCCAAACTTTCTGGAAGCAGAGAACAGTATTGAGGAAGACAGTGTTTTGGGGGTAGGAGGATGGTGCAGGCAGTAATGCAAGTAATGGGGAGTTGAAGATGAAGCTTCACACACTCATCCACCTCTTACCTATTTCTATGCATCCTGCTTCCTAACAGGTCACAGACTGGTACTGGTCCATGGTCTAGACCTACAAAGAGGTCTTGGAGGGCCTCTTACGAGAGTGGAGTTTGGCTGTGGCTCACACACCTGGCTCAAAATTGGGAAAGGAGTACATCAAGGCTGTATATTGTCACCCTGCTAATTCAACTTATATGCAGTGTATATCATGTGAAATGCCTGACTGGATGAAGCACAAGCTGGAATCAAGATTGCTGGGAGAAATACCAATAACCTCATATATGCAGATGACACCATTGTTATGGCAGAAAGCAAAGAGGAACTAAAGTGCCTCTTGATGAATGTGAAAGAGGAGAGTGAAAAGGCTGGCTTAAAACTCAACATTCAGAGAACTAAGATTTTGGCAACTGGTCCCATTACTTCATGGCAAATAGATGGAGAAACAATGGAAACAGTGACAGACTATTTTCTTCGGCTCCAAAATCACTGTGGACAGTGACTACAGCCATGAAATTAAAAGACACTTGCTCCTTGGAAGAAAAGCTGTGACAAACCTAGACAGTGTATTAAAACGTAGAGACATTACATTGCCAACAAAGGCCCATGTAGTCAAAGCTGTCATTTTTCCAGTACTTATGTATGGATGTGAGAGTTGGACCATAATGAAGGCTGAGCATTGAAAAATTGATACTTTTGAACTGTGGTACTGGAGAAAACTCTTGAGAGTCCCTTGAACAGAAAGATCAAACCTGTCAATCCTAAAAGAAATCAACTCTGAATATTCCTTAGAAGGAGTGATGCTGAAGCTGAAGCTCCAATACTTTGGCCACTGATGTGAAGACCTGATTCATTGGAAAAGACCCTGATGCTAGGGAAGATTAAAGGGAACGGAGAAAGGGATGACAGAAGATGAGATGGTTGGATTGCATCACCAATTCAATGGACCTGAGTTTGAGCAAACTCTGGGAGATAGTGAAGTACAGGGAAGCCTGGTGTGTTGCAGTCCATGGGTGGCAAAGAGTCAGACATGACTGAGGGTTTGAACAACAACAACCCTTTGGGGGCAAGGGCATTGATAGCAGAGGTCCCAAGGAATGATTGCTCTTGATGTTATTGTTCTATTTATTTTTTACTTATTTCTATTTTTTTCATATATTTTGTGTTTCTATTTTATTTTGCTTTTTGTTCTGTTTCTGTCTTTTGTTTCTTTGTGTTTTGGGGTTTTTTTTAAGATTTGTTTTTTTCTGGGTTTTTGTTATTGTTTGTTTGGATTTTGTTTTTTGCTCTTGTTGGTTTTATTCTGTTTTGCTCATGGTCTTTGTATGTTTGGTTGTTTTCTTGTTTCTTTGTGGTCTTTGTTTTTACTTGGTTTTATTTTTATTGCTTGTCTTGATTTATATTTGTTTCCTTTTGTTGGCTCAGCATGACTTGCAGGGTCTTGCTTACCCATTGAGGGGTTTAACCTGAGGCCCTGTGGTGAAGTGCAAAGTCCTGGCTGCAGGACCCACCAGGTAATTCATGGCTCTAGAGAGTATTGATTGGCATGACCTCTCTCAGAGGTCCTCATCTTGGCATCAAGATCTGGTTGCACCCAACTGTCTGCAAACTCCAGTGCCAGAACACCTAAGGCCAAACAATCAGCATAACAGGAACACAGCCCACCTTCAGCATACAAGCTGACTAAAGTAGTACTAAGCTCACAAACACCCCAAAACACATCTCCTGACATGGCCCTGCCCACCAGAGAAACAAGACCCAACTCTACCTACCAGAAGTCATGCACTAGTTCCTTCCACCAGGAAGCCTACACAAACCCCTCAATTGTACTCACCCACTAGGGGGCAGACAGTAGAAACTGGAGCAACTTGACCCTGCAGACTGCAGAAAAGAAGCAAAAAACACAGTAAATTAGACAAAATGAGATGGCAAAGAAATATGTGGCAGACAAAGGAGCAATGTAAAAATCCACAAGACCAACTAAATGTAAAGGAGCTAGGAAATCTACCCGAAAAATAATTCAGAGTGATGATAGTAAATTTGATCCAAGATGTTGAAAATAGAATAGAGGCACAGATGGAGAAGATACAAGAAATGATTAACAAGGACCTGGAAAAGCTACAGAACTCCAATTTAAAAACAAACTGTGATGAACAATACAATAACTAAGATAAAAAATACTCTGAAAAGAATCAATTGAATAACTGGATCAGAAGAATGGATATGTGAGCTGGAAAATAGAATGGTGGAAATTACTGCATGGAACTAAACAAAGAAGAAAGAATATAAAGAAAAGAGGACAGTCTTAGAGACCTCTGGAATAATACTAAAAGGACTAACATTCAAACTATGGGGGTCTCAAAAGAAGAAGAGTAAGAGAAAGAGCAGATGGAATATTTCAAAATTTATAGTCAAAAACTTGCCTGACATGGAAAAGAAAATTAACACCCACCCCTAGGAAGCACAAAGAGTACCATACAGGTTAAACCCAAGGAGAAACACACTGAGATGCATATTAAACTAACAAAAATTAAATATAAAAAAATTAAAATCAGCAAGGGAAAAGCAACAAATAACATACAAGGGAAGCCTCATAAGGTTATCAGCTGATACTTCAGCAGGAATTTTGCAGGCCAGAAAAGAATGGCAGGGTACACCTAAAGTGATAAATGTGAAAAACTTAAGACCAAGAATATTCTACTTAGCAAGGCTCCTAGTAGATTTGGATTTGATGGAGAAATCAAAAACTTCATGGACAAGCAAAAGCTAAGAGAATTTGGCATCATCAAACCAGTTTTACAACAAATGCTAAATGGACTTATCTAGGTAGAAAACATAAATCAGTCAGTCAGACAGTTCAGTCACCCAGTCATGTCTGACTCTTTGTGACCCCATGGGCTGCAGTGCACCAGGCCTCCCTGTTCGTCACCAACTCCCAGAGTTTATTCAAACTCATGTCCATTGAGTTGGTGATACCGTCCAACCATCCAATCCTCTGTCGTCCCCTTCTCCTCCTGCCTTCAATCTTTCCCAGCATCAGGGTCTTTTCAAATGAGTCAGTTCTTCACACCAGAAGGCCAAAGTATACTATTGGAGTTTCAGCTTCAGCATCAGTCCTCCCAGTGAATATTCAGAACTGATTTCCTTTAGGATGGACTGGTCGGATCTCAGACCATGAACTCGTTATTGCCAAATTCAGACTTAAATTGAAGAAAGTAGGGAAAACCACTAGACCATTCAGGTATAATCTAAATCAAATCCCTTACAATTATACAGTGGAAGTGACAAATAGGTTCAAAGGATTAGATCTGATAGAGTGCCTGAAGAACTACGGAAGGAAGTTTGTGACATTGTACAGGAGGCAGGGATCAAGACCATCCATAAGAAAAAGAAATGCAAAAAGGCAAAATGGTTGTCTAAGGAAGCCTTACAAATACCTGTGAAAAGAAGAGAAGTGAAAGGCAAAGGAGAAAAGGAAAGATATACCCATCTGAATCCAGAGTTCCAAAGAATAGCAAGAAGAGATAAGAAAGCCTTTCTCAGTGATCAGTGCAAAGAAATAGAGGAAAACAACAGAACGGGAAAGACTAGAGATTGCTTCAAGAAAATTAGAGATACCAAGGGAACATTTCATGCAAAGATGGCCACAATAAAGGAAAACCTAAGAGAAGAACACAAATAGGAAGGTAAGAGAAAAGACCTACAAAAACAAACCCAAAACAATTGAGAAAATGTTAATAGGAACTTGCATATCAATAATTACCTTAAATGTGAATGAATGAAGTATCCCAACCAAATGACAGAACGGATACAAAAACAAAAGCTGTGTATATGCTGCCTAGAAGAGACCTACTTGAGTTTTAGGGACACATACAGACTGAAACTGATGGGACAGGTAAAGATATTCCATGAAATTGGAAATTTAAAAAAAAAAAACTGGAACAACATTACTCATATCAGACAAAAGAAACTTTAAGATAAAGACTGTTACCAGAGAAAAGGATTGACACTATATAATGAGCAAGGAAACATAAGAAGAAGATACAGCAATTGTAAATAAATATGCAGCTCACTGTTAAAGAATCTATCAGCCATGACAGGAGACATAGGTTCAATCCTTGGTAGGGAAGATCCCCTAAAGAAGAACATGGCAACCTGTTTCAGTATTCTTGCCTGGAAAATCCCATGGACAGAGGAGCCTGGCAGGTTATAGTCCATAAGGTTGCAAAAGAGTTGGACATAACTTAGTAACTCAATAGCAACAACAAATATACATGCATCCAACATAGGAGCATCTCACTATATAAGGCAAATGCTGCTGCTGCTGCTGTTAAGTCACTTCAGTGGTGTCTGACTCTGTGGAACCTCATAGATGGCAGCCCACCGGGCTCCCCTGTCCCTGGGATTCTCCAGGCAAGAACACTGGAGTGGGTTGCCATTTCCTTCTCCAATGCAAGAAAGTGAAAAGTGAAAGTGTAGTCGCTCAGTCATGTCCGACTGTTTGCAACCCCATGGACTGCAGCCTACCAAGTTCCTCCATCCATGGGATTTTCCAGGCAAGAGTACTGGAGTGGGTTGCCATTGCCTTCTCCTAAGGCAAATGCTAATACACCACTATTTTTGTGTTACTGTTGATTTTCCCTTTTAAGGCAAATGCTAACAGCCGTAAAAGGGAAAATCAACAGTAACACAACAATACTGGGGCACTTTAACACCCCATTTATACTAATGGACAGATCATCCAGACAAAAATTTAATGAGGAGACACAAGCCTTCAGTTAATATTAGACCAGATAGACTCGTTGATATGTATAGGATATTCTCTCTGTAAACAGAAGGATACACTTTCTTCTCAACTGCACAAGGAACAATCTTCAGGATAAATCACATCTTGGGTCATAAATCAAGTGTAACACATTTAAGAAAATTGAAGTCATTACAAGCATCTTTTTTGACCACAATACATGAGATTAGAAATCAATTACAGGGGGAAAAAAATCACTAAAAAACACAAACAAATGAATAGAAAATAATATTTTACTAAATATTCAATGGATCACTGAAGAAATCAAAGAAGAAATTAAAAATATCTAGAATCAAATGACAACAAAAACACAGTTATCCAAATCCTTTGGGACACAACAAAAGCAGTTCTAAGCGGGAAGTTCATGGCAATACCACCTTATCAGGAAATAAGAAAAATCTCAAATAAATAACCTGAGCTTACATCTAAAGCAACTAGAGAAATAAGAATGTACAAAACCCCAAGTTAGCAGAAGGAAAGAAATCATAAAGATCTCAACAGAAATAAATGAAATAGAGATGATGAAAACAATAGTGAAGATCAGTGAAAGTAAAAGCTGGTTCTTGGAAAAGATAAAGAAAATTGAGGAACCTTTAGAAAGAAAAAAAGGGAGAGGATTAAATCAATGAAATTAGAAATGGAAAAGAAGCTACAAGAGATACCACAGAAATACCAAAGATCATAAGCGATTACGACCAGCAACTATATGACAATAAAATGGACAACCTAGGATAAATGGATAAATTCTTAGAAAGATACACCTTCTAAGATTGAACAAGGATGAAATAGAAAATATGAACAGGTCAACAATAGGTATAGAAATTGAAAATGTGATTAAACTTCTTCCAACAAACAAAAGTAGGCAAGATTGTTTCACAGGAGAATTAACACCTGTCCTTTGAAGCTCTTCCAAAAAATTGTAGGAAGTAATATTAACAGGATCATTCTACAAGGCCAATACCACCATGAGACCAAAAATCAGACAAAGATACTACAAAAAAGAATAGGCTAATATCACTGATTAATATAGATGCAAAATTTTTCAACACAAAAGTAGCAAATAGAATCCAACAGCACTTGAAAAAGATCATACACCATGATCAAGTGGACTTGATCTTAAGAATGCAAGTATTTTTTAATATATGTAAATGAATCAATGTGATACACCATATTAACAAATTGAAAAATAAAAAAAGAACACTCAATAGATGCAGGAAAACCTTTTGACAAAATTCAAAGCTCATTAATGATAAAATCTCTCCAGCAAGTGAGTTTGGAGGGAACTTAGCTAAACATAATAAGGGATATACAGGACAAATGTACAGCAAACATCATTCCCCATGGTGAAAAACTGAAAGTATTTTCTCTAACATCAGGAATAAGACAAGGATGTTCACTGTCAGCACTATAGTCAACATAGTACTGGAAGTCCTAGACAAGGCAATCAAAGAAGAAAAATAAATAAAAGCAATACAAATTAGAAAAGAAGTATTTGTCTTTATCTTTCTGACTTACTTCACTCTGTGTAATAAGTTCCATGTTCATCCACCTCATTAGAACTGACTCAGATGTGTTCTTTTTTTATAGCTGAGTAATATTTCATTGTGTATATGTACCACAACTTCCTTATCCATAAATCAGCCAATGGGCATCTAGGTTGCTTCCATGTCCTAGCTATTGTAAATAGTGCTCCAATGAGCATCGGGGTACATGTCTCTTTCAATTCTGGTTTCCTCACGTTGTATGCCCCACAGTGGGATTGCTAGGTTTTAAGAAAGTTCCAAAGAATAGCAAGGAGAGATAAGAAAGCCTTCCTCAGTGATCAATGAAAAGAAAGAGAGGAAAACAATAGAATGGGAAAGAATAGAGATCTATTCTTCAAGAAAATTAGAGATACCAAGGGAACATTTCATGCAAAGATGGGCACAATAAAGGACAGAAATGGTATGGACCTAACAGAAGCAGAAGGCATTAAAAAGAGGTGGCAAGAATACACAGAAGAACTACACAAAAAGGATCTTCATGACCCAGATAACCACGATGGTATGATCACTCACCTAGAGCCAGACATCCTAGAATGTGAAGTCAAGTGGGCCTTAGGAAACATCACCACGACAAACTTAGTGGAGGTGATGGAATTTCAGCTGAGCTATTTCAAATCCTAAAAGATGATGCTGTTAAAGGGCTGCCCTCAATATGCCAGCAAATTTGGAAAACTCAGCAGTGGCCACAGGACTAGAAAATGTCGGTTTTCATTCCAATCCCCAAAAAGGCAATACCAAAGAAAGTTCAAGCTTCTGCCCAATTGCACTCATCTCACAAGCTAGAAAAGTAATGCTCAAAATTCTCCAAGCCAGGCTTCAACAATATGTGACCTGAGAACTTCCAGATGTTCAATCTGGATTTAGAAAAGGCAGGGAAACCAGAGATCAAATTGCCAACATCCATTGTTTCATCAAAAAAGCAAAAGAGTTCCAAAAAATATCTACTTCTGTTTTATTGACTATGTCAAAGCCTTTGACTCTGTGGATCACAAAAAACTGTGGAAAATCCTTAAAGGGATGGGAATACCAGACAACCTTAACTGCCTCCTGAGAAATCTGTATGCAGCTCAAGAAGCAACAGTTAGAACTGGACATGGCTAAATGGTCTGGTTCCAAGTTGGAAAGGAGTACGTCAAGGCTGTATATTGTCACTCTAATTATATAACTTATATGCAGAGTAAATGATGCAAAATGCTGGGCTGGATGAAGCACAAGCTGGAATCAAGATTTCCAGGAGAAATATCAATAACCTCAGATATATAGATGACAGCACCCTTACGGCAAAAAGTGAATACGAACTAAAACGCCTCCTGATGAAAATGAAAGAGGAGAGTGGAAAAAACTGGCTTAAAACTCAACATTCAAAAAACTAAGATCATGACATCCGGTCCCATCACTTCATGACAAATAAATGGGGTAACAATGGAAACAGTGACAAACTTTAGTTTCTTGGCTCCAAAATCACTGCAGATGGCGACTGCAGCCATGAAATTAAAAGATGCTTACTCCTTGAAAGAAAAGTTATGACCAACCTAGACAACATATTAAAAAGCACAGATATATTTTGCCAACAAAGATTCGTCTAATCAAAGCTATGGTTTTCCGGTAGTTATGTATGATTGTGAGAGTTGGACCATAAAGAAAGCTGAGTGCCAAAGAATTGATGCTTTTGAACTGCGGTGTTGGAGAAGACTCTTGAGAGTCCCTTGGACTGGAAGGAGATCTAACCAATCAATCCTAAAGGAAATCAGTCCTGAAGATTCTTTGGAAGGACTGATGCTGAAGCTGAAACTCCATTACTTTGGCCACCTGGTGCGAATAACTGACTCATTGGAAAAGACCCTGATTCTGGGAAAGATTGAAGGCAGGAGGAGAAGGTGATGACAGAGGATGAGATGGTTGGATGGCATCACCGACTCGATGGACATGAGCCTGAGCAAGCTCCAAGTATTGGTGATGGACAGGGAAATCTGGTGTGCTGCAATCCATGGGATCACAAAGAGTCGGACACCACTGAGCAACTGAACTGAACTGGTGGCAGTTCTATATCCAGTTTTTTAAGGAATCTCCACACTGTTCTCCATAGTAGCTGTACCAATTTGCATTCCCACCAACAGTGTTAGAGGGTTCCCTTTTCTCCATACCCTTTGTAGCATTTGTAGACTTTTTGATTATGTCCATTCTACCTGGTGTGAGATGATACCTCATTGTGGTTTTCATTTACATTTCTCTGATGTTGAGCATCTTTTCTGCCTGTATGTCTTCTTTGGAGAAATGTTTGTTTAGGTCTTTTGCTCACTTTTTGATTGGATTTTCCATTTTTTTCTACTATTGAGCTGCATGAGCTGCTTGTGTATTTTGGAGATTAATTCTTTGTCAGTTGTTTCATTTGTTATTATTTTCTCCCATTCTCAGGGTTGTCTTTTCATTTTCACCTTCCTTATAGTTTCCTTCATTGTGCAAAAGTTTTAAGTTTATTTAGGTTCCATTTGTTTATTTTTGTTTTTATTTCCATTACTCCGAGAGGTGGGCTTAGAGGATCTTGCTGTGATTTATGTTAGAGAATGTTCTGCCTGTGTTTTCCTCTAAGTGTTTTATAGTTTCTGGCCTTCCATTTTGATTTGTGTGTGTGTGTGAATGGTATTAGAAAGTGTCCTAACTTCATTATTTTACACGTAGTTGAACTGTTACCCAATGAACTGTTGCCCATGCCACTAATACTGTATATTAACACATTATATGGAATTTAGAAACATGGTACAGATGATCCTACATGCAGGGCAGCAAAGGAGACACAGATGTAAAGAACAGGCTTTTGGACTTAGTGGGAGAAGGGGAGGGTGGGATGATTTGAGAGAATAGCATTGAAACATGTATATTACCATATGTAAAACAGATGACCAGTGCAAGTTTGATGCATGAAGCAGGGCACCCAAAGCTGGTGCTCTGGGACAACCCAGGGGGGTGGGGGTGGGAAAGGAGGTGGGAGTGGGGTTCAGGTTAGTGGGGGCACATGCATACTTGTGGCCAATTCATGTTGATGTATGGCCAAAACTATCACAATATTGTAAAGTAATTATCCTCCAATTAAATAAATATTTTTTTAAACAAAGAAGTAAAACTGTCACTGCAGATAACAGCATGCTATACATAGAAAACCCTAAAAAGACCACCATGAAACTACTAGATCTTATCAATGAACTTGGTATATTTGCAGTATACAAAATTAATGAACATAAATCTCTTGTATTCCTGTACACTAAAAATGAAAGACCAGAAAGAGAAATCAAGGAACTGATTCCAATTACCATAGCATCAAAAAGAATAAAACACCTAAAAAAATAACTCACCTAAGGACATAAAAGACCAGTATGCATAAAACTGTGTCACTGATGAACGAAATAAAAGATGACACAAACTGATGGAGAGATATGCCATGTTCCTGGATTGGAAGAACCAATATTGTGAATATAATTATAATACCCAAAGCAATCTGCAGATACAATACAATCCTTAGCATATTTCCAGGGGTGTTTGGCAAAAAACAAGTTAAAAATTTTTACAGTTTGTATGGAAAAACAAATAGCTAAAGCAATCTTGAGAAAGAAAAATGGAGCTGGAGGAATCACATCCCTTGACTTCAGATTGTACTGCAATGTTATGGTCATCAAAACAGCATGGGATGGTTTGATCTCCTTGCTGTCCAAGGGATTCTCAAGAGTCTTCCTCAGCACCACCTTTCAAAAGCATCAATTCTTTGGCACTCAGCCTTCTTTACGGTCCAACTCTAACATCTGTACATGAATACTGGGAAAACTATAACTTTGACTATACAGACCTTTGACAGAAAAGTGATGTCTCTGCTTTTTAATATGCTGTCTACATTTGTCATAGTTTTTCTTCCAAGGAGAAAGCATCTTTTAATTCCATGGGTGCAGTCCACCATCCACAGTGATTTTGGAGCCCAATAAAATAAAATCTGTCACTGTTTCCATTTTTTCCCCATCTATTTGCCATGAAATGATGGGACTGGATGCCATGATCTTAATTTTTTGAATGTTGAATTTTAAGCCAGCTTTTTTACTCTCATCTTTCATTCTCATCAAGGGCTCTTTAGTTCCTCTTCACTTCCTTCCATTAAAGTGGTATCAACTGCACATCTGAGGTTGTTATAAAATGTAAATTGTCTCATAAACCATTCAAAAATTAAATTATTAATTAAAAGTCTTCCTACAAGGAAAATATTAGGCCCATATTGAAGTTTTATGAAACATTCAAAAATGGAATTCTTATTTAATGCAGACCCTTCTAGAGAATAAAGAGGGGGGAAAACAGCTTTTCTACCCATTATATGAAAATAGTATAAGTTTGACAACATAAATGGAAAAGAATAGAATAAAGGAACATTGTAAGATAAAATTACTCATAAATACAGATGCAATATTTTGAACAAAATGCTGGAAACTGAATTCAGTAAACTATAGAAAAGGTAACTAACTTTGACCAAACTAGATTTTTCCTAGTAAGGACAGCAAGGAGATTAAACCAGTCACTCCTTAGGAATAGCACTCTTGAGTATTCATTAGAAGGACTGATACTGAAGCTGAAGCTCCAATACTTTGGCTACCTGATCTGAAGACCTGACTCACTGGAAAAGACCCTGATTCTTGGGAAGTCTGAAGGCAGGAGAAGGGGATGAGAGAGGATGAGATGGTTGAATGGCATCACTGATTCAGTGGACATGAGTTTGCACAAACTCTGGGAGATAGTGAAGGACAGGGAAGCCTGGTGTTCTGCAACTGAGCAAATGAACAACAAAAACAATGCAAATGATATACTCAAATGATAGACTCAGAAAGTATGTTAATATAATTCACAATATTAATAAGTTAATGAATAAAATATGGATATATGCAAAAATATCATTAAAACATCCAACAATGATTCATTATAACTTTTCTTAAAAGCAAAGTAAATATTTCCATAACCAAAGACATTTTCAAAAAACAATGAATATCATACCCAATGCTAAATCATTAAAATGTTCCCTGAAAATCAACATGACATCTAATGTCTTGATTAGTGCAGTAATAAATAAAAATTTTTTTAAAAATAGAAAGAAATTAAATTGTCATTACTCAGACATGCCATAAAAGTCAAGGTATTGTTATTAGTGACACTGAGAATGTATAAAGAGGCAAACCAAAACTGCAGACAGCAATTCTGCTTTTCTCTAGATCCTAGAAAAGGTCTGTTTAGTCACTATGCACAGGATAGATGCAGGGATTGTTTATCAGTTGTGCCCAGTCTGTCTGGTTGACAGTCTACTCTTGCTGATTAGTATGCATGCTGAACTGGAATATAAATATTTTAAAACATCCATTACAGCATATTTTTCTCAGTTTTTATCTTTTTTCTCACCTCGCTCAAATGGTATCTTTCAACAGTTAACGGGGTGAGGAACCATACTACTATTTTTTTAAATTTTTATTTTAACTTTATTTTACTTTACAATGCTGTATTGGTTTTACCATACATTGACATGAATCCACCACGGGTGTACATGCGTTCCCAAACATGAACCCCCCTCCCACCTCCCTCCCCATAACATCTCTTTGGGTCATCCCCGTTCACTGGCCCCAAGCATCCTGTACCCTGCATCGAACATAGACAGGTGATTCGTTTCTTACATGATAGTATACATGTTTCAACGCCATTCTCCCATCTCATCTCACCCTCTCCCTCTCAGAGTCCAAAAGTCCGCTCTACACATCTGTGTCTCTTTTGCTGTCTCACATACAGGGTCATCATTACCATCTTTCTAAATGCCATATATATGTGTTAGTATACTGTATTGGTGTTTTTCTTTCTGGCTTACTTCACTGTGTATAATCGGCTCCAGATCCATCCATCTCATTAGAACTGATTCAAATGTATTTTTTTAATGGTTGAGTAATACTCCATTGTGTATANTGAGTAATACTCCATTGTGTATATGTACCACTGCTTTCTTATCCATTCATCTGCTGATGGACATCTAGGTTGTTTCCATGTCCTGGCTATTATAAACAGTGCTGCAATGAACATTGGGGTACATGTGTCTCTTTCTACTCTGGTTCCCTCGGTGTGTATGCCCAGCAGTGGGATTGCTGGGTCATAAGGCAGTTCTATTTGCAATTTTTTAAGGAATCTCCACACTGTTCTCCATGGTGGCTGTACTGGTTTGCATTCCCACCAACACTGTAAGGGGGTTCCCTTTTCTCCACACCCTCTCCAGCATTTATTGCTTGCAGACTTTTGGATCGCAGCCATTCTGACTGGTGTGAAGTGGTACCTCATTGTGGTTTTGATTTGCATTTCTCTGATAATGAGTGATGTTGAGCATCTTTTCATGTGTTTGTTAGCCAT
>SJYQ01001396.1:2581030-2671816 GCA_006410935.1 Redunca redunca | reverse complement strand
TTTTCCCAGCACCACTTGTTAAAGAGATTGTCTTTACTCCATTGTATATTCTTGCCTCCTTTATCAAAGATAAGGTGTCCATAGGTGTGTGGATTTATCTCTGGGCTTTCTATTTTGTTCCATTGATCTATATTTCTGTCTTTGTGCCAGTACCATACTGTCTTGATGACTGTGGCTTTGTAGTAGAGCCTGAAGTCAGGCAGGTTGATTCCTCCAGTTCCATTCTTCTTTCTCAAGATTGCTTTGGCTATTCGAAGTATTTCCATACAAATCTTGAAATTATTTGTTCTAGTTATGTGAAAAATACCGCTGGTAGCTTGATAGGGATTGCATTGAATTTGTAGATTGCTTTGGGTAGTATACTCATTTTCACTATGTTGATTCTTCCAATCCATGGACATGGTATATTTCTCCATCTATTAGTGTCCTCTTTGATTTCTTTCATCAGTGTTTTATAGTTTTCTATATATAGGTCTTTAGTTTCTTTAGGTAGATATATTCCTAGGTATCCTTTTCGTTGCAATGATGAATGGAATTGTTTCCTTAATTTCTTTTTCTACTTTCTCATTATTAGTGTATAGGAATGCAAGGGATTTCTGTGTGTTGATTTTATATCCTGCAACTTTACTATATTCATTGATTAGCTCTAGTAATTTTCTGGTGGAGTCTCTAGGGTTTTCTATGCAGAAGATCATGTCATCTGCAAACAGTGAGAGTTTTACTTCTTCTTTTCCAATTTGGATTCCTTTTATTTTTTTCTGCTCTGATTGCTGTGGCCAAAACTTCCAGAACTATGTTGAATAGTAGCGGTGAAAGTGGGCACCCTTGTCTTGTTCCTGACTTTTTTTTAATCTGGGAAGATTTTCCTCTGCTCCTTAAAGGTGAGGGGCTATAGGTACTATACAGAGCAAGACTAATACTTCAATATATTGCATTAGCCACTTATATTTTTATTGAAGAATAAGTGGTTTACAATATTATGTTGGTTACAAGTGGACAGTATAGTGATTCAGTATTTTTGCAGATCATACTCCATTATAGGTTATTAGAAGACAATGGATATAATTCTCTGTGCTCTAGAGTATGTTATTGTTGCTTGTCTCTTATATATGTAGTAGTTTGGTATTCGTTAATACCATAAACCTCGTTTGTCTCTCTTTTCCTTCTGCACTTTGGTAACTACAAGTTTGTTTTCTGTATCCATGAACCTGTTTCTCTTTTGCATACACATTAAATTTGTGTTATTTTTCAGATTCCACATATGAGATATATACTGTAGTATTTGTTTTTCTCTGACATTTCACTAACATAATATTATCAAGGTCCATTCATGTTGTTTCAAATGGCAGAATTCCATTCCTTTTATGACTGAGATATATAACAATTCCTCTGTTGATGGGTGTTTGGGTTGCCTCTATATCTTGCTTATTGTAACTACTATTGTCTTGAATGTTGGGGTGCATGCATCTTTTTGAACTAGTGTTTTCTTTTCTTTTTTTTTTTTCTGGATATATACCAGACAGAATTACTGGATCATACAATAGTTTCATTTGAAGTTTCTTGAACTTCTACACTGTTTTCCACAGTGGCTGCACCGATTTACATTCCCTCCAACAAGGTACAAGGGTTCCCTTCTTCCATATTATCACCACCATTTGTTATTTGTAGACCTTGATGAAAGTCATTCTGACCCATGTGAAGTGACATATCATCGTTGTTTAGGTTTGAATTTCCCTAGTTATTAGCAATGTTGAACATCTTTTCAAGTGTCTGTTACCACCTGTATGTCTTCTTTGGAGAAATGTCTATTCAGATCTCCTGCCCATTTTTTTAAATTGAGTTGCTTGTTTGGGGGGATACTGAGTTGAATGAGCTGCTTTTTAGATATTAACCCCTTGTCCATCACATCATTTGTAAATATTTTCTCCCATTCCATAGGCTGTATTTTCACTTTGTTGATGGTTTCCTTTTCTGTGCAAAATATTTTAAGTTTAACTAGATCTTATTTGTTTATTTTTTTTATTTCTTTTGCCTCAGGAGTCTGATCCAAAAGTACCACAGTGATTCATGTCATAATGTTCAGCCCATGTTCTCTTCTAAGAGTTTTATGGTTTCAGATCTTGAATTTAGGTTTTTAAACCACTTTGGGTTTTATTTTTGTATATTGTGTGAGAGAATGTTTTAATTTCACTGTTTAATTTGTGGCTGTCCAGTTTCCTCAGCACGACTTGTTGTAGAAATTATCTTTTCTTTTTTGTTCATTCTTGCCTCCTTTGTTGCAGAGTAATTGACTGTGCATGGGCTTATTTCTAGGCTTCTTGCTTGTTTTTGTGCCAATACCACACTGTTTTGATTAGTGTAATTTTGTGGTATAGTCTGAAGTCTGGGAGTGTTATATCTCCAGATTTATTCTTTTATCTCAAAATTGGTTGGGCAACTTGGGATCTTTAGTGGTTCCATATGAATTTTAGAATTATTTGTTCTTGTATTGTGAAAACTGACATTTGATAGGGATTGCCCTAAATCTGTAGATTCCTTTGGGTAGTACAACTATATTAATAATATTAATTATTCTAATCCCACAGCAGGGAATGTCTTTTCATTTCTTTAAATAAATTTTGATTCCTTTTTTCAATGTTTTATAGTTTCAGAGTATTCTGTTTAAAATCATATAAAAAAATTATAAGGAGGAAATGTAACCAAGGAGATGAAATGACACTTACTACTTTTAGCATGCTTTCTTGCTTGGAGAATTTTATGGACAGAGGAGCCTGGCAGGCTACATTCTATGGGGTTGCAAAGAATCAGACACAATTGAGTGACTAACACTTTCCCTTTATTCAATACTAAAGTGGCCAGGCAATGTCCAGAATTATTATCTCTGGCCACCATATTATGGGTCTAAACTAATTTTTATCCTCTTTGAACATGCTTGGTGTGACCTGATCACTTGGAAAATTTACATCCTAAGAACCTCATTTATCCTCTATCATCTTTGCTCATCACCTCTCTTTTGTCAGTATCTTACAAATATTTTTTGCTCAGACATATTTTATCATTATTCCCAATTATCTGAACTCAATCTTGAAGTCTTAATATCTTAACCTATAACTACTTTTATATTTACTCATGTATGTTCATCAACTATTATACATATGGGCTTCCCTGGTAGCTCAGCTGGTAAAGAATCCACCTGCAATGCAGGAGACCCCAGTTTGATTCCTGGGTCAGGAAGATGCCTTGGAGAAGGATAGGCTACCCACTCCAGTATTCTTGGGCTTCCCTGGTGGCTCAGTCAATAAAGAATCTGCCTGCAATTGCAGGAGATCTGGGTTAAATCCCTGGATTGGGAGGATCCCTTGGGGAAAGGCACGCCTACCCACTTCAGTATTCTTGCCTGCAGAATCCCCATGGACAGAGCAGCCTGGTGGGCTGCAGTCCATAGGGTTGCAAAGAGTGGTCACTAAGCACACAGCACATTATACATATTAATTTAATATTTAGAGAAATCTCAGTTTTAGGGGTTCCCTTGTGGCTCAGATGTTAAGGAGTCTGTCTGAAATGCAGGAGATCTGGGTTTGATCCCTGAGCTGGAAAAATCTTCTGGAGAAGAGAATTGCTGCCCACTCCAGTATTCTTGCCTGGAGAATTCCATGGACAGAGGAGCCTGCTGGGCTCCAGTCCATAGGATCAAAAAGAGTTGGACATGACTGAGCAACTAAGCATGAACACACAGTTAGCTTTAAGTTTGGTTCTTTGAAAATATACCTCCTTTCAACTTTTAAAATGTTCCTCTATCTCTTTCTCATTGTTGAGTACGAGGCTAATTTCTCATTATGATTATTTTTATTGATCATATAGGATAAGAAATATGAGAAATAATCAGTATAAGTTTACTGTTCACATCAAGTGACAGAAGAGAGATAATATGGATGTCTACTTTCCCAAGAGGATTTTCCAGTTTTGTAATTATCAACACAAACTACACTACAAGATATCAGAGACAGTATACTTAGTGGCAAGAGATTTACAAGGATAATACTATGGCTTTGTAATTTTCTCAGTTTAGTTTGATCAACTTAGGGAGATTTAGCTTTCCTGGGACAGTTCATTTCATATAAATCACGCTAATGTTATTATCTTTTTAAACACAGGTAAAGAAGCTGCTTCTAGAAGCATCCTGCTTAATGCAATGATGTTGTTACCTATACATAATTTTGGGATGAGCATCAGCCGGCATTATGATATCCAGCACACAAAATTGACATGTGCCTCACAAGGAAAGTTTTCTTCCATTATGAATTGTAGTAAAGCAAGTAAGTATCTTGGGCTACCCAAGGCTCATCAGAGTTAAAACTAGTCAATTAATTATTGTATGTGAATAGCTACATTATTTTGAATCTTCACAGTTATTCAAGTTCTGTTCTAGTCTCTCTTTGAACTAAAGCTTATACAAAATTGAATAACTTATTCTGTTATACAACTTGTACAAGTTAGAGCTAAGATTTACCACTCATATGCATAGTGCATTTTTCTCATGAGAAATGAAAGCCATGGATGAAGAAAATGGAATATTATTTATCCACAAATGAGGAGGAAATCTTGCCATTTGAGACATTACAGGTATACCTTGAGAGCATTATGCCTAGTGAAATAAGTCAAACAGAGAAAGATGAATATCATATTATTTCACTTATAAATGGAATCTTTAAAAGAAACTCATGGATAACAAACTGATGGTTGCAAGAGGTGGGGGATGTAAGGCTGGGCAAAATGGGAGAAGAGATTTAAAAGGTACAAACTTCCAGTTATTAAATAAGTAACTCATGGGGATGTAATGTACAGAATGATCACTATAGATATTTATACTGAATTGTATAATTGAAAGTTGCTAAGAGTATATATTAAAAGTTCTCATCACACATAAAAAAGCAAAAGTATATGTAGTGATGGATATTAATAAGACTTATTGTGGTGATCATTTCTCAACATATGCAAATATCAAATTATTATGTTACATATCTGAAGCTAATGTTATATATTAATTATATCTCAACTCTAAAAAGACTGAAGAAATTCATGCCAAGAGATATCATAATTAAACTTTGAAAACTAGAGAAAAGCAGCTATAGAAAAAAATGATACCTTATCCATAAAGACAAAACAATTCCTCTAATTTATAGATTTCTCATCAGAGAGCATAAACACCAAAAGAAGCAGCACATTATTTTCAAGTAAATAAAAAAATCTGTCTACTCAAAACTTCATATAGATAGGAAATAACGTTCAAGAATGAAGGAGAAATCAAGACATTTTCAGATGAAGAATATCTACATAAATTTGTCACCTCTAGAAGTCCTGAAAGAATGGCTCTAGAGATTCTGTAAACATAAATGATTGAATAAAGAATTTTGAAGCATCAAGAAAAAACAATGAAAAAAATAAAAATATGGTGGACACTATATAATTTCTCCTTTTGAGTTTTCTCAAGTTTGGTGGTTAAAGCAAAAGTGGTAACAGTGTTTGATAATGTTCTCAGTGTATATAGTGGGGATATTTAAGACAGTAATAAATGGGGGTGTTAAAGAGATGTAAATCATGGGGAAGTTTTTTACACTTCACTCAGACTGGTAAAAGGAAGAACACCATGATTCTGTAAGTTATGTATGCATAAAGTAATGTCTCGAGTGATAACTACAAAAAGTACATCCAGTGATAAATGGGCTTCCCATGTGATGCTAGTGGTAAAGAACCCGCCTGCCAATGCATAAGACTTAAGGGATTCAGGTTTGATCCCTGGGTCAGGAAGATCTCCTGGGTGAGGACATGGCAACCCTCTCCAGTATTCTTGCCTGTCTTCATGGACAGAGGAGCTTGGCAGGTTACACTCCACAAGGTCACAAAGAGTCAGGCACGACTGAAATGACTCAGCAGACATGCACGCATGCACAATTATAAACTAGAAGGAAAGAGTGAAAGAAAGGAAGAAAGCAAAAGAGAAAAGAAAAACTATGATGCAGTTGAAGTTTAAAACTGGGTGAAAAATATTGCTTGTTATATAGATATTTTCAGTTTCTAAAAATTCAATGAGTCCTATACTTAGGTGGATTTCCATGTATGTATATCATATTTTAATACGAAGTTTTTTTAAAGTAAAAAAAGAAACTGGATCTTTACCGTTTTTATGAATCTACTGCTTTCACTATCATGAATCCAAAACCTTGTAATTATAAAGTTTTCTCATAAGTAATTGGAAAAGTACCAGCTTTTAGGCATTTACAACTGAAGTTTAAATGTTAAGTTACAACTAGCTTTTAAACTTTAACCTTTAACTGTTATAGGTTAAAGTGTATATGTAGCACACTACCAGGTGATTCTTCTGCTCCTGCTCCAATTTTCAAAACCTCTATCTCAAGTATTTTCAGAGAAAATAATATTTGAGGGTAAGGAGAGTCTCTGCTACTACCCAGTACTCTGGTTATTACTGTGAGTGGGCATTCACCCAATGATTCTGACTATCTATGTTAGGAATAGATGCCTAGAACTATAGCAAGACAAAGTTCATGCAATTAAAGGTTTTGCCTCCATTAATGGATTTTGAGAGCTCAGCTAGTAAAGAATCTGCCTGCAATGTGGGAGACCTGGATTCAATCCCTGGGTTGGGAAGATCCTTAGAGAAGGGAAAGGCTACCCACTCCATTATTCTGGCCTGGAGAATTCCATGGACTGTACAGATTTTGGACTGTAACGGATTTTGAAATATTTTGCATGACATACAAAGTTATTTAAACATACAATAAATACATTAATTTTGAGCTTATTTGATAATCATTCCTTAGTACTTCCTATCTGTTGACTTTTTAAAGTTTGCTTATTGAATTAACTTTTTTTTAAATTAACTTTTAAAGTAAGTCCATATTTTATTTGTTGTTGTCATCAGTAACTGAACGTAGTATATATACCTTGGAACGTGATGCAGTTGGAATATACTTAATTGCAATGGCTGTCACAGGACTTCTTTTCCTCCTCTTGATATTCCTTCTGGAGACCACCTTGTGGAAATTGAAAACCTTTGTGTTTCGCTACATTTTGTTTGGTATTTTCAAAAAATACAATAAGGTAAGTATCTTATTGAATCAGAGATATTTCTAAGACCAAAAGCATGTCTCTATCTGCCTAACTTCATTACTAAGATATAGGAATATAAATCACTCCATGTTGCCTGGGATCGATATGAATCAAAGATGTTTATCATAATTTGAATTTTGGTTTCTAAACTTTATGACCTCTACCAGTCAGAACTTGATACTGTAAATATTTTGATCATAATAGAAAGCTTTCCCTTGAACATCTCCTGTGTCAGAAAACCATTCCCTCCCAAGATTGCTCATTCACCCTAACTTGATCCCTGTGTAGTTCTAATAAACTCCCAAGTGATATTGATTCTGTTGGCCTACAGAATGCATATTTAATAGCATATCTCTATTGCAGTTGTTTTCAAATGTTGGTATTTGTCAAAATCTCCTGGACTCTTTCTTAAAGTACAAAATTTTGGTCTGTGTTCTATTGCTAAATAAAAAGGGAGAGGGTGGGATGATTTGGGAGAATGGCATTGAAACATGTATACTATCATGTAAGAAACGAATCGCCAGTCTATGTTCGATGCAGGATTCAGGATGATTGGGGCTGGTGCACGGGGATGACCCAGAGGGATGATATGGGGACGGAGGTGGGAGGGGGGTTCATGTTTGGGCACTCATGTACACCCATGGTGGATTCGTGTCAATGTATGGCAAANCATAAAAACATTCAAATGGTGTTATTTGAATTAAAAAAAATACCCAAGAATAAATCTAACAGAAGTTATGTAAGACATTTTCATGGCATATTACCAAAAAAACAATTGAAATATTAAAGAAAACCTATATAAATGAAGAAATATGCCATGTTCTTGCTTTGGAAAACCCAATCATGGGGAGATGACAATTTTCCCTAAATTAATCTAAAGATTTAATGCAATCCCAATCAAAATCCTGTGTGTGTGTATGTGTGTGTGTGTGTGTGTGTGTGTGTGTGTGTGTGTGTATGTAGAATGATCATCTGATCAGTTGATTCTAAAGTTTACATGGAAATATAAAGTGATTTAAAAATGTACACAGAAATGCAAAGTATTAAGAATCTCCAAGGAAATATTGAGAAAGAACAAATATGGTAGACATATACTACCATATATGTGTTTTTTTAACTAGCAATTAAGGCAGAGAAATAGAGAAATGTAACAGAAAGAATAATTTTTTCTTAAAGTGTAGTTATCTGCATAAGCTCAGAGTTTTAGAAATGCAACTTTTCAGGCCCCATCCCTGACCTACTGAACCGGAAGATTTGGGGTTGGAACCCATTATTCTTGTTTTAACGAGCCACTCAAGTAATTTTGTGCATGCTAAAGTTTGAGAACAATGGAATAAAATGTCTAGAAATAGATGCACAAATATGACAGAATTGACACAAAATGCAGTGAAGAGATGATGTTCATCTCAATGATGCCGACTCAATGGATTCCCATAAGCACATAATGAACTTTGATTCCCGTCTTACTTTGTACAGGTTGGTTTTAGTTTACAACTTTTTTACATCTAAATGTGAAAGATAAAGCAATAAAGCTTTCAGAACAAAAACATAGCAAAAATAACCATGATAGTGAAGGCATAATCATCAAAAGATATCGTTAAATGAGTCAAAAGGCAAGTCACGCAAAGGAAAAATATTTTTGAATTGAAAATCACTAATAAAATTGGCAGAAAATCCAATTTGAAAATGAGCAAAAGACTTGAATACTGACTTTACAAAAATGAACATACAAATATCCAGTCAATTAGCTCAGTTGCTCAGTTGTGTCCGACTCTTTGTGACCCCATGAATCAGAGCATGACAGGCCTCCCTGTCCATCACCAACTCCTGGAGTTTACTCATACTCACGTCCATCGAGTCGGTGATGCCATCCAACCATCTCATCCTCTGTCATCCCCTTCTCCTCCTGCCCCCAATCCCTCCCAACATCAGAGTCTTTTCCAATGAGTTAGCTCGTTGCATCAGGTGGCCAAAGTATTGGAGTTTCAGCTTTAGCGTCAGTCCTTCCAGAAAACACCCAGAACTGATCTCCTTTAAATGGACTGGTTGGATCTCCTTGCAATCCAAGAGACTCTCAAGAGTCTTCTCCAACACCACAGTTCAAAACCGTCAATTCTTCAGCGCTCAGCTTTCTTCAGAGTCCAACTCTCACATCCATACATGACCACAGGAAAAACCGTAGCCTTGACTAGACAGACCTTTGTTGGTAAAGTAGTGTCTCTGCTTTTGAATATGCTATCTAGGTTGGTCATAACTTTCTTTCCAAGTAGTAAGCATCTTTTAATTTCATGGCTGCAATCATCATCTGCAGTGATTTTAGAGCCCCCCCCCCAAATTAAGTCTGACACTGTTTTCACTGTTTCCTCATCTATTTCCCATGAAGTGATGGGACCGGATGCCATGATCGTTTTCTGAATGTTGCGCTTTAAGCCAGCTTTTTCACTCTCCTCTTTCACTTTTATCAAGAGACTTTTTATTTCCTCTTCACTTTCTGCCATAAGGGTGGTGTCATCTGCGTACCTGAGGTTATTGATATTTCTCCCAGCAATCTTGATTCCAACTTGTGCTTCTTCCAGCCCAGTGTTTCTCATGATGTACTCTGTGTAGAAGTTAAATAAGCTGGGTGACAATATACAGCCTTGACATACTCCTTTTCCTATTTGGAACCAGTCTGTATTTTTAAATGTTGCTTCCTGACCTACAAATAGGTTTCTCAAGAGGCAATCAGGTGGTTTGATATTCCCATTCTTTCAGAATTTTCCACAGTTTATTGTGATCCACACAGTCAAAGGCTTTGGCATAGTCAATAAAGCAGAAATAGATGTTTTTCTGGAATTCTCTTGCTTTTTCAATGATCCAGCAGATGTTGGCAATTTGATCTCTGGTTCCTCTGCCTTTTCTAAAACCAGCTTGAACATCTGGAAGTTCTTGGTTCACATATTGCTGAAGCCTGGCTTGGAGAATTTTGAGCATTGCTTTACTAGGGAAAGCATATGTAAATGAACAATATCAACAGTCATTGGTAAGCGCAAAGAATGCCACTGAGAGATACCACAATATACACATAAATATACTAAGTGTTGAAGAAACAGTACCACTGGAACCATCAAACACTGATGTTGGGAATATAAACTGATACTCCACTAGAAAATTGTCTGCCATTATCTTCAGGAGTCAGATAAAGATAGCAGAATAAGAGTTTACTTGTTCCCAGAGAAATGCCAAAACCACACCTACAGCTGTCTCCAACAGTAACCTAAAGACTAGCAGAACAAAATTAGTTAAGGATATATAGAAAAGGCCACATCAAGATGGGTAGGAGGGGCAGAGATGTGGGCTAGCCAGAACCCACAGGAGGAATATTACCCCAAGAAGTAATATTCAAGGAGGAAGGGGTTCAAGCTCCACATTAGGCCCACCAGCCCAAAAGCCCTGCGCTAGGAAGATAAGTCCCCATAATGTCTGGCTTTGAGAACTGGTGAGGTTTATAACCAGGAGAACCAGTTGGCTGTGGGAAATCAAAACTCCCCTTGTGAAGAGCTTGTATACAAACTCAACTTTCTCCATGTCCCAGCACTGAGGACTTGCAAAGCACCTGGATCATATAAGAAGGAAATTAATTGATTAATTTTAGGGCATATACCAGAAGAGTAGTAGCTGGTGTAACTATCCCAAAGAACAGAAGTGCTAGTGGATGTCATATGTTTTTAGTCTCCTACTTAGCTGAGTTAGTGGGGATCATTTCTGTAATTCTCCAGATATATAATTAACATTGTGTGCTACACCCCAGCCTTATGCTAAGTGCCAGCCCTGCCCACCCCAGTTCCCCTGCTCAGTCCTCAAAGTGGCTCTCACTCCACCCAACCTGGCACCCCTCCAAATCATCTCCCTTTCCTGGAGACCAGCCCTACACACCAGCACCCCTACAATGGTCACAGCTAGGCCTCACAAGCAACCATACTGAGGGGCAATCCTGTTCACAAGCACACCTACAGTAATTGGACCAAGTCTCAGACAGTTGGGATGGGGACCAATCGGTCTGCAAGGGCATTGCAGCAACTTCCAAGCCATCAGAATGCCTGCAGGAATTGTGGCCCAATCAAAACAGGAAGGCATGCTAGTATACATAAAGATACCCCTAGAGCACCTGGCCTTGATGACCAGGGGGAGTTGTTCCACTGGGATTCACTGGACACCAGTGGTCTACATAACACCACTCTTTCAAGATCTAGTGCTATATCTGATATACCCAATACAGAGAAACAAACAGAGACTGAGGCAAAATGCATAGACAACATGACAAAGCCTTATAAAAAGATCTAGATGAAACAAAAATAAACAATAATTATATAAAGAATTCAAAGAAATAGTCATAAAAATCCTCACCAAACTCAGAAGAATGGATGAAATCAGTAAACTTCAACAAAGAGTTAGAAAATATAAAAAAGAAGCAGTCAGAACTTCAGGATACAATAATAAATGAAAATACACTTGAGTAACTTAAAGCACAGTAGAGGATGCAGAAGAATGGATCAGCAATCTAGAAGACGGGGTAGTAGAAATCACCCAATTGGAATAGCAAAAAAGAAAAAAAAAATGTTTTTTAATGAAGGCAGTTTAAGGGACCTCTGAGAAAACATTAAGCATAATAATATTTGCATTATAGGGATTACAGGAGGAGAATTAGGGGACAGAAACTCTATCTGAAGAAATAATGGCTGAAAGTGTTTCTAAATTATTGAAGGAAACAGACATCCAAGTGCAAGAATCACAGAGTCCCAAACAAGATGAACCAAAAGACATTCATGCCAAAATACATTTTACTTAAAATAACAAGAAGTAAAAGTGATGAGTCTTAAAAACAGCAAGGGGAAAAAAAAAAAANACGTTAATTACAAGGGAACCACCATAAGATTATCAACTGATTGTTCAGCAGAATTTTTACAGGTAAGTAGAGACTGATGCCATATATTCAAAGCACTGAAAGAAAAAAAAAAATAAACAACAATACTCTACCTGGCAAGAATTCATTCAGAATTCCAGGAGAGAGAGTTTCCCAAAGAAGTAAAAGTTAAAGGAGTTTATCACCACAAAACAAGCCTTACAAGAAATACTAAAGAGACTTCTTCAGGTAGAAAAAACAGAAAATGAAAACTAGAAAAGGAAAATTATGAAAGGAAAAATGTCACTAGTAAAATAAAACATATAGTAAAGACAGTGGATCAACTACATATAACAATATGAATGTTAAAAGACAAAAATAGTAAAATGGCATCTAAAACAATTAATTATGTAATACACAAAATTAAAAGATGCAAAATGTAACATCAAAAACATAAAATGTGAGGCATGATTGTACTTTTAAAACATGTTTGAACTCAAGTGATCATCAGCTTAGGCTGCTATATACATAGGTTGTTACATACAAACCTCATGGTAAACACAAACGAAAAAAGCTATAATAGATACACAAAATTTAAAAAGAAGAAATATAAACATAGCACTAAAGAAAGTCATCAGATTACAAGGAAAGAGAACAAGAAAGAATCAGAGAACTAGACAGAAGACAACTAACAAAATAGCAATAAGTAAATACTACCAATAATTACTTTGAATATAAATAGAATAAATATTACAATCAAAAGACACAGAGTAGTTGACTGGATTTTTTTTTAAAGACCCATGTGTATGCAACCTTCAAAGACTTACTTCAGAGATAAAGACATATACATACTGAAAGAGAATTGATGGAAAAGATTTTCCATGCAAATGAAATGAAAGCTGTGGTAGCAATAATTATATATTTTAAAATTTACTTCAAAGCAAACACTATACTGAGATGAAAAGGTCATTACATAATTATAGAGTGATCAATACAATAAAAAGATATAACATTTGCAAATATCTATGTACCTAACAAAGGAATATAGGTATAAAGCAAGATAATTCCAGTTGTATAAAACTAGAAGAGGACTTTAACACCCCACTTGTTTTAATAGATAGACCATCCAGAAAAAAAATCAATGAGAAAACATTCTATTGGGTTGGCCAAAAATGTTCCTTTGGGTTTTCCAATAGCGTGTTATGGAAAAACATAAACGAAATTTTTGGCCAACACAATACTTAAACAACAGGCAAGTTTGGCCTTGGAGTACAAAATGAAGCAGGAAAAAGGCTATCAGAGTTTTGTCAAGAGAGCGCAATGATCATAGCAAACACTCTCTTCCAACAACACAAGACATGATTACACGTGGACATCACCCATCTGGTCAGTACTGAAATCAGATTGATTGTATTCTTTGCTGCCAAAGATGGAGAAACTCTATACAGTCAGCAAAAACAAGACTGGGAGCAGACTATGGCTCAGATCATGAACTCTTTATTACAAAGTTCACACTAAATTAAAGAAAGTAGGGAAAACCACTAGGCCCTTCAGGTATGACCTAAACTAAATTCCTTACAATTATACAAAGTAAGTGACAGATAGATTTAAGGGATTAGATCTGATAGAGTTCCTGGAGAACTATGGATGGAGTTTCATAATGTTGTTCAGGAGGCAGTGATTAAAACCACCCCCAAGAAAAAGAAATTCAATAAGGCAAAATGGTTATTTGAGGAAGCCTTACAAATAGCTGAGAAAAGAAGAGAAGTGAAAGGCAAAGAGGAAAGGAAAGATATACCCAACTGAATCCAGATTTCTAAAGAATAGCAATGAGCAATAAGAAAGCCTTCCTAAGTAAACAATGCAAAGAAATAGAGGAAAACAATAGACTAGGAAAGACTAGACATCTCTTCAAGAATATGACAGATGCCAAGGGAACTTTCATGCAAAGATGGGCACAATAAGACAGAAATGGTATGGGCCTAACAGAAGCAGAAGATGGGTGATGCCAAAGAATGTTCAAACTACTACAGAAGTGCACTCATTTCAATGCTAGCAACGTCATACTCAAAATCCTCCAAGCTAGGCTTCAACAGAAGCCTAGAATTTCCAGATGTACAAGATGGATTTAGAAAAGGCAGAGGAACCAGAGACCAAACTGCCAACATCTGCTGGATCATAGAAAAAGCAAGAGAATTCCATAAAAACATCTACTACTGCTTCATTGACTATGCTAAAGCCTTTGACTATGTGGATCACAACAAAATGGAAAATTCTTAAAAATATGAGGATACCAGACCACCTTACCTGCCTCCTGAGAAACCCATATCAGGTCGAGAAACAACAGTTAGAACTGGACACGGAACTGAAGACTAATTCAAAATTGGAAAAGGAATATGTCAAGGCTGTATATTGTCACCCTGCTTATTTAACTTATATGCAGAGTATATCCAGCAAAATGCCAGACTAGATGAAGCACAAGCTGGAATCAAGTTTGCCAGGAGGAATATCAGTAACCTCAGATATGCAGATGACACTACCCTTATGGCAGAAAGTGAAGATGAACTAAAGAGCCTCTTGATGAATGTGATAAAGGAGAGTGAAAACCTAGCTTAAAAGTCAACATTCAAAAAACTAACATCATGTCATCCGGTCCTATCACTTCATGGAAAATAGATGGGGAAACAATGATAGACTTCATTTTCTTGAGCTCAAAAATAACTGCAGATGGTGACTGCAGCCATGAAATTAAAAGACATTTGCTCGTTGGAAAATAAGCTATGACAAACCTAGACAGTGTATTTAAGAGCAGAGACACTACTTTGCTGACAAAAGTCTCTATAGTCAAAGCTATGGTTTTTCCAGTAGTCCTGTACAGATGTATAAGTTGGGCCATCAAGAAGACTGAATACCAAAGAATTGATGTTTTTAAACTGTGGTGTTGGAGAAAGCTCTTGAGAGTCCCTTGGTCTGTGAGGAGATAAAACCTAAAGAAAATCAACCTTCAATATTCATTGAAAGGACTGAACCTGAAGTTCCAATATTTTGGCCACCTGATGCAAAAGTCCAACTCACTGGGAAAGACCTTGATGCTAGGAAAGATAGAATGCAAGGGGAGAAGGAGACAAAAGAGGATAAGATGGTTGGATGGCATCACCAAATCAATGGACATGAGTTTGAGCAAGCTCCAAGAGATGGTGGACAAGGAGCCTGGCATGCTGCTGTCCATGGGGTTCCAAAGTGTTGGACACAACTGAGCAACTGAACAACAAATACTTAAATGACAGCCTAGATCAGGTTGATTTAATAGATATATATATATGAAATATTCCACCCCAACAGAATTCCCCTTCTTTTCAGGTTCACATAGGACTTTCTCACATTAGGCCACAAAATCAGAGAATTTAAGAAGACTGAAATCACGTCAAGAATCTTATCTGACCACTCTGGTATGAAAATTAAACTGAATTACAAGAAGAAAATTATAAAAACCACAAGCATATGGAAGCTAACCAATATGTTACTAGACATCCAATGGATCAGTGAAGATATCAAAGATGAAATAAAGATGAAAATGGAAACACAATGCTCCCAAATATATGGATTGCAGCAAAATCAGTTCTAAGAAACTTTTTAGTGATATCTGTCTACCTCAGTAAACAAGAAAAATCTGAAGTAAACAATCCCACCTCACACCTAAAAGAATCAGAAAAAGAACAAATGAAACCGCAAGTTAGTAGAAGAAATGAAATAATAATGATCAGAGTCAAAATAAACGGAAACTTTTAAAAAGTAGAAATCAATGAAACTAGAATCTGGTCCTTTGAAGATAAACAAAAGTGGTAAACATTCAGACAGATTCATTTTTTAAAACAGAGAGATAAAGTCCAAATGAAATCATAAATAAAAGAAGAGTTACAAGTGATACTACAGATACAAAGGTTCATGAATTTACTATAAACAATTACACAGCAGCAAATTGGACAATTTTTAAGAAAGAGATAAATTTCTAGAATCACACCATCTCCCAAGACTCAATCAGAAAGATACATAAAATTTTAACAGATCAACACTAATAATGAAATTAAATCAGTATTCAAAAATACTACTAATAAAGTCTAAAAACTAGAGAGAATCACAGGCGAATTCTACTAAATATTTAAAGAAGAGTTTCAAGAAAATTAGAGATACCAAGGGAACATTTCATGCAAAGATGGGCTCAATAAAGGACAGAAATGGTATGGACCTAACAGAAGCAGAAGATATTAAGAAGAGGTGGCAAGAATACACAGAAGAACTGTACAAAAAAGATCTTCACGACCCAGATAATCATGATGGTGTGATCACTAATCTAGAGCCAGATATCTTGGAATGTGAAGTCAAGTGGGCCTTAGAAAGCATCACTACGAACAAAGCTAGTGGAGGTGATGGAATTCCAGTTGAGCTGTTTCAAATCCTGAAAGATGATGCTGTGAAAGTCCTGCACTCAATATGCCAGCAAATTTGGAAAACTCAGCAGTGGCCACAGGACTGGAAAATGTCAGTTTTCATTCCAAGTCCAAAGAAAGGCAACGCCAAAGAATGTTCAAGCTACCGCATAATTGCACTCATCTCACATGCTAGTAAAGTTATGCTCAAAATTCTTCAAGCCGGGCTTCAGCAATACGTGAACCGTGAACTTCCTGATGTTCAAGCTGGTTTTAGAAAAGGCAGAGGAACCAGAGATCAAATTGCCAACATCCACTGGATCATCAAAAAGGCAAGAGAGCTCCAGAAAAATATCTATTTCTGCTTTATTGACTATGCCAAAGCCTTTGACTCTGTGGATAACAATAAACTGTGGAAAATTCTGAAAGAGATGGGAAGACCAGACCACCTGACCTGCCTCTTGAGAAATCTGTATGCAGGTCAGGAAGCAACAGTTAGAACTGGACATGGAACAACAGACTGGTTCCAAATAGGAAAAGGAGTACTTCAAGGCTGTATATTGTCACCCTGCTTATTTAACTTATATGCAGAGTACATCATGAGAAACGCTGGACTGGAACAAACACAAGCTGGAATCAAGATTTCTAGGAGAAATATCAATAACCTCAGATATGCAGATGACACCACCCTTATGGCAGAAAGTGAAGAGGAAGGAACTCAAAAGCCTCTTGATGAAAGTGAAAGAGGGGAGTGAAAAAGTTGGCTTAAAGCTCAACATTCAGAAAACAAAGATGATGGCATCTGGTCCCATCACTCCATGGGAAATAGATGGGGAAACAATGGAAACAGTGTCAGACTTATTTTGGGGGGCTCCAAAATCACTGCAGATGGTGACTGCAGCCATGAAATTAAAAGAGGCTTACTCCTTGGAAGAAAAGTTATGACCAACCTAGATAGCATATTAAAAAGTAGAGACATTACTTTGCCAACTAAGGTCCGTCTAGTCAAGGCTATGGTTTTTCCAGTGGTCATGTATGGATGTGAGAGTTGGACTCTGAAGAAAGCTGAGCGCCAAAGAATGGATGCTTTTGAACTGTGGTGTTGGAGAAGACTCTTGAGAGTCCCTTGGACTGCAAGGAGATCCAACCAGTCCATTCTGAAGGAGATCAGCCCTGGGATTTCTTTGGAAGGAATGATGCTAAAGCTGAAGCTCCAGTACTTTGGCCACCTTATGCGAAGAGTTGACTCATTGGAAAAGACTCTGATGCTGGGAGGGATTGGGGGCCGGAGGAGAAGGGGACGACAGAGGATGAGATGGCTTGATGGCATCACTGACTCGATGGACATGAGTCTGAGTGAACTCCGGGAGTTGGTGATGGACAGGGAGGCCTGGCGTGCTGCGGTTCATGCGGTCGCAGAGTCGGACATGACTGAGCGACCGAACTGAACTGAACTAATACCCATTATTCTCAAACTAGTTCAAATAATTGAAAAGAACACTTCCAAACATAATCCATGAGGCCAGTATTCCCCTGATAGCAAAACCAAAAATACTACAAAAAAAGAAAATTACAGGCCAATATCCCTGAAGAACATAGATACAAAAATCCTCAACAAAATATTAACAAACTGAATTCAACAATGCATTAAAAGGATTTTACACGTGATCCTTCACATGTAAGAATGAATAATGAATTTGGATGGTTCATTATTCATTGAATTAATAAATGACCTGCCATTCATTTGTTCAGTATCTCCAAATCAATCAATATTATGCACATGTTAACAAAATCATGGGTAGAAAGCCTATGATCACTTCAATAAAATGCAGAAGAATCATTTGACAAAATCCAATATCTATTTATGATAAAAACACTCAACAAATTGGGTATAAAGGGGACATATCTAAAATAATAAAAAGGCATTTAATGATAAACACACAGTTAATATCAAACTCAATAATGAAACACTGAAAGCTTTTCCTCAAAAATCAGGAACAAGAAAAGGATGTCCACTCTCACTTCTTGTATTTAACACAATATTGGAAGTCCTAGCCACAACAATCAGGCAAAAACGAGAAATAAAAGTTATCCAAATTGGAAGGGAAATGTGAAACTGTTAGTATCCACAGATGCCACTCTATATACAGAAAATCCAAAACACTATTAAAACTATAATAGACCAAAAACTGTCATAGCTAATAAGTGAATTCAGTAAAGTTGCAGGATAAAGATGAATACACAGAAATTTGATGCATTTCTATACATTATAATGATGAACTAACAGAAAGAGAGATTAAGATGGCCAGCAGAAACATAAAACGATGCTCATCATCACTAATTTTCAGGGAACTGCAAACCAAAATCACATAGCAATATCACCTCATACTAGTTAGGTTGGCAAGTGATGATGTGGAGAAAGGGAACCCTCAGGTTCACTGTTTGTGGGAATGTAAATTGGTACAGTCAATATAGAAAACAGTACAGAAGTTCCTCAAAAAATTAAAAATAGAATTACCATATGATCCAGCAATTCCACTTTGAAATATTTATCTGAAGAAAAGGAAGGCACTAATTCTGAAACATACATGCACCACTGTGTTCACTGCTGCATTATTTACAATAGCCAAGGTTTAGAAGTTGTCTAAGGAAACAGTGTCGGACTTTATTTGGGGGGGCTTCAAAATCACTGCAGATGGTGATTGCAGCCATGAAATTAAAAGACGCTTACTCCTTGGAAGGAAAGTTATGGCCAACCTAGATAGCATATGGAAAAGCAGAGACATTACTTTGCCAACAAAGGTCCGTCTAGTCAAGGCTATGGTTTTTCCAGTGGTCAAGTATGGATGTGAGAGTTGGACTATGAAGAAAGCTGAGCACCAAAGAATTGATGCTTTTGAACTATGGTGTCGGAGAAGACTCTTGAGAGTCCCTTGGACTGCAAGGAGATCCAACCAGTCCATCCTAAAAGAGATCAGTCCTGGGTGTTCTTTGGAAGGAATGATGCTAAAGTTGAAACTCCAATACTTTGGCCACCCGATGCGAAGAGCTAACTCATTGGAAAAGACTCTGATGCTGGGAGGGATTGGGGGCCGGAGGAGAAGGGGATGACAGAGGATGAGATGGTTGGATCGCATCACCAACTCGATGGACATGAGTTTGAGTGAACTCCGGGAGTTGATGATGGACAGGGAGGCCTGGCATGCTGCGATTCATGGGGTCACAAAGGGTCAGACATGACTGAGCAACTGAACTGAACTGAACTGAAGTGTCCATCAATAAATGAATGGAAAGAAGCTATGATATACATGTGCATATGTCTTCCCAGGTCACACTAGTGGCAAAGAGCCTGCATCCCAATGCAGGAAACATAAAAGATGTAAGTTCAATACTCAGGTAAGGAAGATCCCCTGGAGGAGGGCATAATAACCCACTCCAGTATTATTGCCTGGAGAATCCCTTGGACAGAGGAGCCTGGAGGGATACAATCCATAGGGACGCAAAGAGTCTGACACAACTGAAGTGACTTAATACACACACACACATAATATATTACTCAGCCATAAAAAAAGAGTGAAAGTGTCCTATTTATACCAAGGTACATAGTCCTGGAGATCATTATGCTAAGTGAAACGTCAGATTGTCAATGTTGTTGAGTCGCTAAGTCATGTCTGACTCTTTGCGACTGCAAAGACTACAGCACACCAGGCTCCTCCACACTCCACTGTCTCCTGGAATGTGCTCAAATTCTTGTCCACTGAGTCAGTGATGTTATGTAACCATTTTATCCTCTGCTACCCCTGACAGAGGAGCCTGGCATGATACAGTCAGTAGGTCAAAAAAAGGAGAACTTTTGCCTCCAATCTTTCCCAACATAAGTCTTTTCCAATGAATTGACTCTTCACATCAGGTAGCCAAAATATTGGAGCTTCAGCTTTAGCATCAGATGAATATTCAGAGTTTATTACCTTTAGGATTGACTGGTTTGAGCTCCTTGCAGTTCAAGGGACTCTCAAGAGAAAACTATAGCTTTGACTATATGGATCTTCATGAGCAAAGTAATGTCTCTGTTTTTTAATATGCTGTCTCGTTTTGTCACAGCTTTTCTTCCAGGGAGCAAGCATCTTTTAATTTCATGGCTACAGTCATCATCTGCAGTGATTTCGGAATCTAAGGAAAGAAAATTGGTCACTGCTTCCACTTTGCTACTGCTGCTGCCAAGTCACCTCAGTCATGTCCGTCTCTGTGTGACCCCATAGACGGCAGCCCACCAGGCTCCCCTGTCCCTGAGATTCTCTAGGCAAGAACACTGGAGTGGGTTGCTATTTCCTTCTCCAATGCATGAAAGTAAAAAGTGAAAGTGAAGTCTCTCAGTCATGCCCAACTCTTAGCGACCCCTATGAACTGCAGCCTACCAGGCTCCTCCGTCCATGGGATTTTCCAGACAAGAGTACTGGAGTGAGATGCCATTGCCTTCTCCATGCTTCTACTTTATCCCCATCTATTTGCCATGAAGTGGTGGGACTGAATCCCATAATCTTAAATTTTTGATGTTGAGTTTCAAGTCAGCTTTTTCATTCTCCTCTTGCACCCTCATCAAGAAGTTCTTTAGTTCTTCTTCACTCTCTGCCATTAGAGTGGCATCAACTGCATATTTGAAGTTGTTGATATTTCTTCTGGCAATCTTGATTCCAACTTGTGATGGAGACAATTACTATGACCTCGCTTATATGTGGGGTTCCATGGTGGATCAGTAGTAAAGAGCCTGCCTGCTAAGGCAGGAGATGTGGGTTTTGTCCCTGGGTTAGGATGATGTCCTGGCAAAGGAAATGGCAACCAACTCCAATATTATTGCCCGGAAAATCCCAAGGACAGAGGAACCTGGCATGATACAGTCAATAGATCACAAAAAGTCAGAAACAAATTAGCGACTAAACAATATACTTATATGTGGAGTCTAAAAAACCAAATGACAGAGACTCAACACAACAGAAACAGACTCAGAGAGGCAGAGAACAAACTGGTGACCACAAGAGGCAAAGGTGATCATTGCATGGCAGGGTTCAGAGAAAAAGACAAAGACAAAAAGATTGAGGTATAAAATTCCAGTTTAAAATAAATGTCATAGGTCATAATGTACACTACTGTGAATACTGTCAATAGTGTTCCAAATGCTTTGTATGACGACAGACGGTTACTAGTGGTGATTAATTTGTAATGTATATTAATGTAAAGCTACTATGTTGTAGGGGGCTTCCCTTGTAGCTAATGTGACGCTAACATGAAGCTAATATAATATTTTCTAACTTTACTTCAAAAGAATAAAACATTATTTTATATGCATATGAAGTGTGCAAAACTAAGTCCTACAAGCTTCCCTTAAGTATAAATCCAACAGAGAGGCATAGTCATGTTCACTGAAAGACATTTGAAAGAATGTGCACAAAACATTATTTATATAAGACAAAGTTTAAGAAGGAAGAAAACCACATGTCTCTCAATAGCATAATGGATTTTAAAATGTCTATTCACACAATAGAATATAGCAATCAGAAGGAAGAGCTTATAACTTATGCAACAGCATAGAATAATCTCAGATACAAATTAACACCAAATAAGTCAGATGTAAAAGAATATGTAAAGTAGAATTTCATTTATATAAAACAAAACTAATGTATAACAATACACAGTGAGTTACATGTTATATTTCTAGTTATTGAGGAGTAATATTCATTTACTTTATTGAGAATGGTTACAGTAAAACTTATTAAGATGTTTGTTTATGATTTATGTACATATCTAGATATATGTTCTGACAAAATATAGTCCACTGGAAAAAGGAATGGCAAACCGCTGTGGTGTTCTTGCCTTGAGAATCCCATGAACAGTATGAAGGGGCAGAAAGATGTGAAACTAGAAGATGAGCCCCCCAGATCAGTAGGTGTCCAATATGCTACTGGAGAAGAGCAGAGAAATAGCTCCAAAAAGAATGAAGAGGCTGAGCCAAAGCAGAAACAGCCCCTAGTTGTGGATGTGTCTGGTGGTGAAAGTAAAGTCCAATGCTGTAAAGAAAAATATTGTGTAGGAATCTGGTATGTTAGGTCCATGAATCAAGGTAAATTGAAAGTGTTCAAACAGGTGTTGGCAAGAGTGAACATCAACATTTTAGGAATTAGTGAAATAAAATGGGTGGGAATGGGCAAATTTAATTCAGATGACCATAATATCTACTATTGTGAACAGGAATCCCTTAGAAGAAATGGAGTAGCCCTGAGTCAACAAAAGAGTCTGAAATGCAGTACTTGGCTGCAATCTAAAAAATGACAGAATGATCTTTGTTCATTTTCAAGACAACCATTCAAATTCATAGTAATCCAAGTCTATGTCCCAACAAATAGCACTGATAAAGGTGAAGTCAAACAGTTCTATGAAAACCTACAAGATGTAATAGAACTAAGACCAAAAAGGATGTCTTTGTCATCATAGGGGATTGGAATGCAAAAGTAGGAAGTCAGGAGATACATGGAATAACAGGCAGGCAACTTTGGCCTTGGAGTACAAAATGAAGCAGGTCAAAGGCTATCAGAGTTTTGCCAAGAGAGCATACTGGTCATAGCAAACACTCTTTCAACAGCACAAGAGATGACTACACATGGACATCACCCATATGGTCAATACTGAAATCAGATTGATTATATTTTTTGCAACTGAAGATGGAAAAGCTCTAAACAGTCAGCAAAAACAAAACTGGGATCTGACTGTGGCTCAGATCATGAACTCTGTATTGCAAAATTCACACTTAAATTGAAGAAAGTAAGGAAAACCACTAAGCTTTTCAGGTATGACCTACACCAAATCCCTTACAATTATACAGTGTAAGAAACAAATAGATTCAAAGGATTAGGTCTGATAGAGTGCCTGAGGAACTATGGACAGGGGTTCATAACATTGTACAGAAGGTAATGACCAAAATCAACCCTAAGAAAAAGAAATGCAAAACGGCAAAGTGAAGAGGCCTTACAAATACCTGAGAAAAGAAGTGAAGTGAAAGGCAAAGAGAAAGGGAAAGATATACCAACTGAATGCAGAGTTCCAAAGAATAGCAAGGAGAGATAAGAAAGCCTTCTTAAGTAAATAATGTAAAGAAATAAAGGAAAACAATTGTATGGGAAAGATGAGAGAGCTCTTCAAGAAAATGAGAGATACCAAGGGAACATTTCATGTAAAGATTGTCACAATATAGGACAGAAAGAATAAGGACCTAATAGAAGTAGAAGAGATTAAGAAGAGATTGCAAGAATACACTGAAAAACTATACAAAAAAAGGTCTTCAAGACCCACATAACAACTATGATGCGATCACTCACTTAGAGTCAGATTTCCTAGAATGTGAAGTCAGTTGGCTCTAGCAAGAATTACTAGGAACAAAGCTAATGGGGGTAATGGAATTCCAGCTGAGCTACTTCAATTCCTAAAAGATGACACTCTTAATGTTTCAGCAATGTGTCAGCAAATTTGGAACACTCTGATGACTGAAAAAGGTCAGTTTTCATTCCAACTCCAAATAAGGGAAATTCCAAAGAATATTCAAACTATCACACAAGTGCACTAATTTCACATGCTATTAAGGTAATGCTCAAAATAATTCAAACTAGGCTTCAACACTATTTTAGCCAAGAAATTCTAGATGTGCAAGTTGAATTTAGAAAAAGGCAGAACCAGAGACCAAATTGCCAACATCCACTGGATCATAGAAAAAACATGAGAATTCCAGAAAAACATCTACTTCTGCTTCACTGACTATGCTAAAGCCTTTGACTATGTGAATCACAACAAACTGTGGAAAATACTTAAAGAGACAGGAATACCAGACCACTTTACCTGCCTCCTGAGAAACCTGTATGGAGGTCAAGAAGCATGGTTAGAACAAGACATGGAAAAATGGACTGGTTCAACATTAAGAAAGGAGTACACCAAGGCTGTATATTGTCACCCTGCTTATTTAGCTTATATGCAGAGTACAGCATGTGAAATATCAGGCTAGATTCACAAGCTGGAATCAAGACTGCCAGGAGAAACATCAACAACTTCAGATATGCAAATGATACCATTCTAATGGCAGAAAGCAAAGAGAAGAGAAACTAACTCGTTTTAACATTAACAGCTGGCTTAAATCTCAACATTCAAAAAACTGATATTATGGCATCTGGTCCCATCACTTCATGTCAAATAGATGGGGAAACAATGGAAACAGTGACAGACTTTATTTTCTTAGTCTCCAAAATCACTGCAAACTGAATGCAGCCATGAAATGAAAGGATACTTGCTCCTTGAAAGAAAAGCTATGACAAACCTAGACAGCATATTAAAAAACAGAGACATCACTTTGCCTATAAAGGTCCACGTAGTCAAGGTTATGGTTTTTCCAGTAGTCATGTACAGATGTGAATGCTGAACCATAAAGAAAGGAAAGCTGAGCACGAGAGAACTGATGCTTTTGAACTGTGGTGCTGGAGAAGACACTTGAAGGTCCCTTGGACAGCAAGGAGATCAAACCAGTTAATCCTAAAGAAATCAATCCTGAAAATTCACTGGAAGAACCAATGCTGAAGCTGAAGCTCCAATACTTTGGCCAGCTGATGTGAAGAGCCAATTCATTGGAAAACACCCCGATGCTGGGAAATATTAAAGTCAGGAGGGGAAGCAGACGACAGAAGATGAAGTAGTTGGATGGAATCACTAACTCAATGGACATGAGTTTGAGCAAACTAAGTGAAATATTGAAGGACAGCGAAGCCTGGTGTACTGCAATTCATGAGGTCACAAAATGTTGAATATGACTTAGTGGCTGAAAAGCAGCAACAAAGATATATATTATGCTTAAATAAATAGCTTTACTAGAAATAGTGTTAAAGCATTCAAAATATTTTACACTAAACATCAGTAAGATCTGTAGTTAATAGAACTGAACCAATGTTAATCTCTTAGTTTTGATCTATGTATCATTACTATATGATGTCACTGGGCAAAGTTAAAATGTATACTAGGGCTGTCCTGTTTTTATAGCTCTTCTGTACATCTAAATTCTTTCAAAATAAAAAGAATGACATACAAGTCATAGAGTATTCTTTCATATTCTTTTCACTCTGTGGGATGTCATACCTATTCCTTCTTTCCCGTCATAAGTTGCCTAATGAGCTCCTATTTTATTTAAATTCGCCTTAACATTTCTTATGTGAGTCTGTCCTTGGATTCCACTCTTCTTCTCTGAAAGAAAAGTGTTTTTCCCTACTCTCAACTCTTCTGATATCTTATAAAGTATACATTTATTATTAAGAATAACTTTATATTTAATAAAAATTAAAAATAAATTATTTAAAAATAATTTTTAGTTACAATTAACAGTTTTGTTGTGATTGCAGTTTTTTGTGAAGTGCCTATTTTGTTAAGAACATGCTTCTTGCTCATGGTATAGGTTTTAAACTTTGGATGTAGGAAATATGTAAGAGCTGAGTTGATATGCAGGAAGTCATTTGGAAATGACTCAAAACTTCTGTTTTGACATTTTTGAGATTACCCCAGTTTAGCCCTCCTGAAGCCAAGCAGTGTAGACCAGATGTCTAAAGCGCATCCATATCTATGGTCTTATTTTTAAAATATAGGATAGAGTGTCCAAGGAATTATCTGGGGAATCTGAAGATGAAGATGTACAAAATGAAAGAAATAGAATCCTGGAGCACCCTCAGAAGTCACTGAATTCTACAGTGCTCATTAAGGAACTCACAAAGGTAATATTATTCAATGAACAGCTTATGATGGTTTAATTTCTATTAAAGAGTATAACATTAATCCTGAGGGTTTACTGTGGTTCTTTGAATCTATGTGTATTCTCTCAAGAGAATAGAACTCTTGTGAAACTATCTGAGGTGGTCCATGGGAGTCTAAGTATTGTTTGTATGTGACCTGTAAATATGCTTTACTATATTATGTTTTCTGTATTTTTTTAAGGTGTATTTTGCAACTCCAGTCATTTTAGCTGTGAGAAATATCTCTGTTGCAATCCAAAAGCGGGAGTGCTTTGGGTTGCTTGGATTAAATGGAGCTGGGAAAACTACTACCTTCCAAATTTTGACTGGAGAGGAGGTTGCTTCCTCTGGGGATGTCTTCGTTGAGCGCCTCAGCATCACCAAAAATATCCTAAAGGTAAGACATCATTACTGTCTGTGGTGTGAGAAATATGATTTGTGGGTGAAGGTCAGAAGCAACTTGTGGGAAATGATAGACATGAATCATGGTAGGCATTGACATCGCTACTGTTGACTTAGCCTATGGATTCTAGAGAGAAATGAGAATTTTGGTCAGAGATGGTGAGGCAATTAGAGCAGCCTTATCATGAGAATCTAACAGTGTCTTTAATTTTCTATAAAACTATCAGAGAGCAAGATGGTAAAATAGGAGACCCTTGACTTTCCCTCCTTGGATGCACCAAATAAACAGTTAAACAGGGATCCATTCCCTCTGAGATGAATCCAGAACTAGTTGAAAGACTCCTACATATCACACAACTGAGAAAATATCCACATCAAGATGGGTAGGATAAGCTGAGACATACTTGCACCATAAAACCCACCCACAAAACAGTGCATTACAATCAGAATGGAATTCCCAACTCCCAGCTTCACACATTTAGCTCCTCAACTTTTTGTCTATCATCCAAAAGACTGTTTTTCAAACCACCTAGCTCTGAGGGCAAACAGGATGTGGCATTCATGAACCCCCCCTGGAATGTGGAGAGTGAAAAGGCAGTTTCAACAAGTGCATAAGGACTAGTAGTCCTCTGGGAGCCTGAATGGGCAAGTGATCATTTCCTCCGCCTTCAGGGCACTGTCAAGACTTGTCACACCTTAATCTCCTAAGGCCACTAGCACACACAATGGTTTAGACAAGCACAGAATTTTAAGAGGTCAGTTTTCATTCCAATCCCAAAGAAAGGCAATGCCAAAGAATGCTCAAGCTACCGCACAATTGCACTCATCTCACATGCTACTAAAGTAACGCTCAAAATTCTCCAAGCCAGGCTTCAGCAGTATGTGAACCGTGAACCTCCAGATGTTCAAGCTGGTTTTAGAAAAGGCAGAGGAACCAGAGATCAAATTGCCAACATCCAATGGATCATCAAAAAAGCAAGAGAGTTCTGGAAAAACATCTATTTCTGCTTTATCGACTATGCCAAAGCCTTTGACTGTGTGGATCACAATAAACTGTGGAAAATTCAGAGAGAGATGGGAAGACCAGACCACCTGACCTGCCTCTTGAGAAATTTGTATGCAGGTCAGGAAGCAACAGTTAGAACTGGACATGGAACAACAGACTGGTTCCAAATAGGAAAAGGAGTACATCAAGGCTGTATATTGTTTATTTAACTTCTATGCAGAGTACATCATGAGAAACGCTAGGCTGGAAGAAGCACAAACTGGAATCAAGATTACCAGGAAAAATATCGATAACCTCAGCTATGCAGATGACACCACCCTTATGGCAGACGGTGAAGAGGAACTAAAAAGCCTCTTGATGAAAGTAAAAGAGGAGAGTGAAAAAGTTGGCTTAAAGCTCAACATTCAGAAAACGAAGATCATGGCATCCAGTCTCATCATTTCATGGGAAATGGGTGGGGAAACAGTGGAAACAGTGTCAGACTTTATTTTGGGGGCTCCAAAATCACTGCAGATGGTGACTGCAGCCATGAAATTAAAAGAGGCTTACTCCTTGGAAGAAAAGTTATGACCAACCTAGATAGCATATTAAAAAGCAGAGACATTACTTTGCCAACAAAGGTCCGTCTAGTCAAGGCTATGGTTTTTCCTGTGGTCATGTATGGATGTGAGAGTTGGACTCTGAAGAAAGCTGAGCACTGAAAAATTGATGCTTTTGAACTGTGGTGTTGGAGAAGACTCTTGAGAGTCTCTTGGATTGCAAGGAGATCCAACCAATCCATTCTAAAGGAGATCTGTCCTAGGTTTTCTTTGGAAGGACTGATGCTAAAGTTGAAACTCCAGTACTTTGGCCACCTCATGCGAAGAGCTGATTCATTGGAAAAGACTCTGATGCTGGGAGGGATTGAGGGCAGGAGGAGAAGGGGACGACCCAGGATGAGATGGCTGGATGGCATCACGGACACGATGGACGTGAGTCTGAGTGAACTCTGGGAGTGGTGATGGACAGGGAGGCCTGGCGTGCTGCAATTCATGGGGTCACAAAGAGTCAGACATGACTGAGCGACTGAGCTGAAATGAACTGAGTATATTTGGCCCACTGCCTTCTGACCTCCAAAATTTCTGATGGGAAATATGCTCATGATTATTGAGTATTCCATGTATATGACTGGTCTCATTTCTTTTACCGATTTCATGATTCTTTTTTTGTCTGTGGTTTTGGAAAGCTTGATTTTAATGTGTCTTGGTGTGGTTCTCTTTGAATTCATCTCCTCTGAATTTCATTGATCTTCTTGGATGACTGTATTCAAATGTGAGAAGTTTTAGTATCATTTATTCAAATATTCTCTCTGTCCTTTTCTTACTCTCTTCTTCAGGACACCTACAGTGCATATGTTCATCCACTTAATGGCTTCAAATGTCCCTTAGGCTCAATCTACTGTTCTTTAATGCTTTTTGCTTTCTTTTTCATGTTCTATTGTCATATCTTTGTCTGCTGATTATTCTGCCTATTGTAATCTGCCTTTGAATCCTTTTAATGAATTTTTCATTTCAATTAGTTGTTGTACTTAACAACTCTAAAATTTATTTTAGTTTCTCTTTATAGTTTCTGTCTCTTTACTGACACTTCCATTTTGTTCATAATTTTCTTGACTTTCTCCACATCTTTTTTTAATTCTTTGAACACCTTTAAGATAGTCACTTTAAAGTATCTGTCTAGTAGATTTCATCAGGTTTTTTTTTTTTTTTTTTAGGGGTAGTGCCTGATTATTTATTTATTTTTAGATGGCTCATGCTTTCTTGTTGGTCTGCACCTCTTCAATCAGAGGCAGCAATAAGCAATTAGAGCACTGCTGCTGCTGCTGCTAAGTCGTTTCAGTCGTGTCTGACTCTGTGCGACCCCATAGATGGCAGCCCATGAGGCTCCACCATCCCTGGGAT
This sequence comes from Redunca redunca, assembly GCA_006410935.1. Taxonomy (NCBI): domain Eukaryota; kingdom Metazoa; phylum Chordata; class Mammalia; order Artiodactyla; family Bovidae; genus Redunca; species Redunca redunca. The sequence goes on along the minus strand of SJYQ01001396.1, from coordinate 2,642,225 downwards.
TCTCCAGGCAAGAACACTGGAGTGGGTTGCCACTTCCTTCTCCAATGCATGAAAGTGAAAAGTGAAAGTGAAGTCACTGAGTTGTGTCCAACTCTCTACCCCATGGACTGCAGCCTACCAGGCTCCTCCATCCATGGGATTTTCCAGGCAAGAGTACTGGAGTGGGGTGCCATTGCCTTCTCCGAATTAGAGCACAGATGCCCTTTATTTGGAGGACAGGATCTTGTTTGCTCATCCTGTCTCCCCCTAGCTGTGTAGAAGCTACTTCAAGAACATATGCACAAATGTGACTTGGTGTGGGGATGGAGGATGGTAGACGCTAGTATGCTAACAGCTGAAATTGACTGCCATTAACCACAATTTACAGTCCAAATCTTCCCCTAGGAATTTGCAAGCTTTCAGTAGACTACAGAGTCCCAAAATAATTTTATTAGACAGAGATAAATTTTCGGTGTTCCCTACTGGGCTATCTTCCCAGAATCTTTTGAATCTGTTTTTTACAAATATGTTATTATGTTAATAATTTAATCATTGATTTAAACTCATTGTTACTCTGTTGTTTAAATTGGCCTATATCCCATAGGTTCAAAATATTTTGCAAGATAAATTGGGATTTTCAGCCCATGAATTAAGGATGTAGTCTTAGAAATTCATTTTGAAATATGAAAAATATTGAAGTTTCTAATATATTTGTTTTATTATTGATTTTTACTTTAATTCCATGTTGTCAGATATTTTCTCTGAATATTATAAAATTTGTATAATATGTTCAGACTGTTTTTATGACTAATATATGACTGAAATAAGAGCTAGGATCCCAATTCTGCTCATGTGCAACTTAGATGATTCTCACAAAGTTTATTGCATATAACAGAGAGATGGAGGGCCCCACTTATAAGCCGTTTGTCATAACTACCAAAAAGTAGGATATCACTGAGCCTAGACTAGCCCAGGCACCCCTTCTATGGCAGTTTTTGATTAAGAAATCCTGAAATCCCTTGGGACTAAACTAATGAAGACTTATTACAGAAAATAAGATACCAAAGTTCAAAACTAGCCACCTAGTTATCAACACTGGACATCACACTATGATTTATATCTCTTTTACTTTTTAGGGTTGTCAAAGTTTTAATTTTAATACATGACAATAGCTTATAACAGCAATGACTCTGTAATCACTGGGAAAGAAATTATTTACTAAAACTCTGGATTATAACTTCCTTAGAGGCATGGGCTGGAAAGTGTCAGGTCTTCTATGTTATTTGTATATACTATATGCTCAGTGAGATATAGTTGACTTATGTCCATTGTTGTTCTTTTATTTTAGGTAAGATCAAAAATTGGTTATTGCCCACAATTTGATGCCTTACTGGATTACATGACTGCTCGAGAAATAATGATCATGTATGCCAGATTGTGGGGGATTCCTGAGACCAAAATTAACAATTATGTAAAGAAGTCAATTCAAGCACTGAATCTGGAACCCTATGCTGACAAGTATATTTACACTTACAGGTGAGATATTATACTGATGCTCTCATTGCAGCTAATATTGTGGAGCCTTCTGCGGATTCTGATCTTTGGAATCAGTGCCCACAATCTAGCCAGAGTTCCACTGACAAACAGAAGCAATGACTGGGAAATAATCTAATGCCTTGCCAGTACTAGGATATCAGCAATAAAGCAGACCTAATTAGATGTGCTGTGACTCACGGGGTCTCAAAGAGTAGGACACAACTGAGCGACTGAACTGAACTGAATCAGTATCATAATTTTCCCTTGCAGAGATGAAACACAATCCTGGTTCAATCGCAAATGTAGTCATTGAATTTATAATGAATTATAAATGAAAGCATCTCTCTCCCTTATTCTCTGTTGTTCTTTGTCTCTCAAGGATCATGTGAAATTCTTTGTTTTGGCCTGGTAAATATATTGTTTATATATCTGGGAATCTAAAGGAACTCTGGTAGACAAAAGTCACTTTTCTACATTTCAAATGAAAATGACTTGACTTATATATTTGCATTTGGATTGATGCCTTGGTTGCGTGCATGTGTGTCCCACTCATCGTTACCCTATGGACTGTAGCCCACCAGACTCCTCTGTCCCTGAGGTTCTCCAGGCGAGAATACTGGAGTGGGTTGCCATGTCCTCCTCCAGGGGATCTTCCTGACCCAGGGATCAAACCCATGTCTCAAATCTCCTGCACTGGCAAGAAGTTCTTTATCACTAGTGCCACATGGGAAGCCCAATGCCTTGGCTGAATGACATGCAATAAGCATTTTTAATGTTTTGGATCTTTCCTATGACTCAGCATTTTTGAAATAATTTAATTGTTTCCTATAAATAATGGATATACATTAAATATATGTTTTTAATGTACTAAATTACTGTCACATATACCCATCTCTGTTTCTGCTTTCTCTCTTCTTCCTTAACTATAAAGTGGAGGAAACAAACGTAGGCTGAGTACTGCTATTGCCCTCATGGGAAAGCCCTCAGTCATCTTCCTGGATGAACCATCAACTGGTATGGACCCAGTAGCCCGGCGCCTACTCTGGAATGCAGTGACACGGACACGTGAAAGTGGCAAAGCAATCATCATAACATCTCACAGGTGCGGCTCACTGGGAGGCTTGGTTAAGGGTTAGAAGAGTTACAATAGTATGACCTATGGGAAGGAGTTTTCATTGAGAGGAGAGGGCAGGAAGTTCAGGAACTGTTCCATTTGAGGATTTGGTCTTTTACTACTTTTAAAAAAATTAAAGTGCAGTTGATTTACAATATTATATTAGTTTCAAGTATGCAACTTAGTGATAGAATATTTTTATAGATTATACTACATGTAAACTTATTAAAAATATTGGCTCTATTCCATGTGCTGTACATTATATCCTGTAGATTACTACTTTGAATTTGAAAATATCTCCATTTGCCATGATGTTGATGAGGGGCAGATAAAACTTCCTTTTTCAAAGAGGGTCACAAAATACTGGGTATTTGAACTATAGAATATCTTCTGATAGAGATTTTTTTAAAGCTTCACATCATTTTGGTGTTTTGTTCTACTAGTATGGAGGAATGCGATGCTCTTTGTACTAAGCTGGCCATCATGGTGAAGGGAAAGTTCGTGTGCCTGGGCAGCCCTCAGCACCTCAAGAACAAATTTGGCAATGTTTACATCCTAAAAGTCAAGATCAATATTGATGAAGATGAGAACGAATTAGAGGGTTTTAAAACTTTTATTGAAACAGCTTTCCCAGGTAAACTTGGTTGGTTGGGTTAGCTTTGATATAGATGTGTTAAATCATATTTATTGTTCTCACCATCCATATGCTGTATATTTCCAATAACTATTTCTTGTGAATTATTGATATTAATTGCCCTTCCATGCTGAATTATTTTTGGAATGCTTGCTCTTTTAAACTTTTTATGTTTGGTTGTGCTCAGAAGTTTGTACAAAGAACAGAAATATCCACCAATATCTTGGTGTATATTAACTAGTAAGGTAGTTGTGACATTAGAGCTGTCCATATGACCTGTATACCTAAAATCATGTTTGAACATAATTCTCAATTTTTAGTAAATAGAACTTGTATTAGCCCACTAGGGCTGCTATAATAAGATACCACAGACTGACTGGCATAATGGCAGAAATTTATTTTCTCACAGTTCTGAGATTAGAAGTTCAGTATTAAGATTTCAGGAGGTCTGGCTTCTCCTGAGGCCTCTCTTTTTGGCCCGCAAATGGCCTCCTTCTCTCACTGTGTCATCAGACAGCTTTTTTTCTGTGTGTATCCATGCCTGGTGTCTCTTACTCTTCTTATAAGGACATCAGTCACAGTGGATCCAGGTACCACCCTTATGACCTCACTTATCATCAATTACTTCCTTAAAGGACATATGACCAAACACAATTAACTGGGGTTACGGCTTCAGCAAATGAATTTGGTGGGGGTGAGAGTGGGGGGTGGGAAATGAAACAATTCTTTCCATAATATCACTCATGAAAAGTTTTAAGGTTTTTTTACCTCACACTGAAAATATAACTGTGGTCGTTTGCTGTCCAAGTCAGGATATGAAACTGAAATTTAAACAAGAACCGCTAAGCTTTTTTCTCCTTGCAAGAATAGCACCTATTCATGCTATATTCAATAAGCATTTCTTTGACTATATGGTACAATGCTAGAAACAGCAATTATTTCTTTCTATCTCTTATCTTTCCTTCCAATATATAAAGAAGAAACTTGGTAAGACTTTTATTAATTCTGCTTTTTCATCTTAGTTTCCATTCTGCTACACCGAGCAAAATATCACAGATATCCCCATTGTGTGTCAGGCTGAGGAGTTGGAAGTTTATCTTGCAAGCAATAGAAAACAGCCTGATTGATTCAGTTCAGTTCAGTTCAGTTCAGTCGCTCAGTCATGTCCGACTCTTTGCGACCCCATGAATCGCAGCACGCCAGGCCTCCCTGTCCATCACCATCTTCCGGAGTTCACTCAGACTCACGTCCATCGTGTCCGTGATGCCATCCAGCCATCTCATCCTGGGTCGTCCCCTTCTCCTCCTGCCCCCAATCCCTCCCAGCATCAGAGTCTTTTCCAATGAATCAACTCTTCGCATGAGGTGGCCAAAGTACTGGAGTTTCAGCTTCAGCATCATTCCTTCCAAAGAAATCCCAGGGTTGATCTCCTTCAGAATGGACTGGTTGGATCTCCTTGCAGTCCAAGGGACTCTCAAGAGTCTTCTCCAACACCACAGTTCAAACGCATCAATTCTTCGGTGCTCAGCCTTCTTCACAGTCCTACTCTCACATCCATACATGACCACAGGAAAAACCATAGCCTTGACTAGACGGACCTTAGTCAGCAAGATAATGTCTCTGCTTTTGAATATACTATCTAGGTTGGTCATAGCTTTTCTTCCAAGGAGTAAGCCTCTTTTAATTTCATGGCTGCTGTCACCATCTGCAGTGATTTTGGAGCCCAAAAAAATAAAGTCTGACACTGTTTCTACCGATTCCCCATCTATTTCCCATGAAGTGATGGGACTGGATGCCATGATCTTTGTTTTCTGAATGTTGAGCTTTAAGCCAACTTTTTCGCTCTCCTCTTTTACCTTCATCAAGAGGCTTTTTAGCTCCTCTTCACTTTCTGCCATAAGGGTGGTGTCATCTGCCTGATTGATTACACAGTGAGAATGGAAAGCAGAAAATAAAAAGAAATAGAAGGTAGAGCAGATCTGGGGGAACAGATGTATGGGAAATAGAATTACCTCAGTGTTGTTATTAATAGTCTATTAAGAAGTTTAATACTCATTTATGAATTTATTCAGCAAATATTTCTGAGATACAGTGCCTACATCACTACAAAGAAAAGCTGTGAACAGAAAGTCTCATTTACTGTGTGCTGTCCTAACAACTTTCTCTAGGACAAGTCTTAAAGAAGAGACACTAAACATCAGAGACCTATAATTGAGGATGTGGACACAAAAGCTTTAATAGAAATGTAGGTTTGAGGAACATTTTCAACTGAAGGTGGCTGTTCCTTATGTTATTATACTTGCATCCACTTGTGCCATGAGATAAATAAAATATTTAAATCAATGATATTCACATTATACCTGCCAGCAGTTGAATGGAAAATGAATTATAGAATAATCATATACCAGATTACCACTGTGCAGAATGGAAGATGAATGAAATAACTATAACAGCATGAGTCAAACTTATAATATTGAGAGTGATATAAAGATGGCAACATAGGTCATTCCCAACATCAGCTGGGAAGATCATATTCATAAGAAGACCAACTAGTAACTATCTGTAGACAAGACACCATTATGAAAATCCCAGAACCTGGAGGTAAGGTTGAAGCAACCTCCTGGGCAATAGAAAACAAGAGAGACATGAGAAGGGTAAGAGGAGGAGCTATACACTGACTGTATCAACCCTCCCTTAGACCTGAAGTTTCTCCACTTGGGAAAAAGAGTCAATGGTGTTCATCAGGTCCCCCAGTGTTGCAGAATGCTTCTTTGGAGGCCCAGCTTGGTCTTAACTCTCAAGGATCACTGGGTGAACCTGTGAGACTTTACCACCAGAGACTACATAAAGACAGAGAAGAGGGCTGGTGCTTCAAGCACTAAGCACTCAGATCTTAGCAAAACCACATTCTTCCTTGCAGCAGCATTGGAGTAGAGTTCCAGGACAATGGCTCTGCTCATCTGCAAAGCTGAATTGGTGGCCATGTCTGGTGTGAGAGCTTGGAGGTTACTTCTACCATATTTGAGTCCCTAGCCAATTAGCTGTACCAGGGGTAGAGTCATTCTATAGCCCTGCTGACTAGAGAAGTAGATTCAAAGCCCCTGACCATCTGCTGAGTATAGCCTCTAGTTTCCTCCAACCAGGAAATCTGGCCAGATAATTTAGGAAGAACCATGGAACACAACCTATAGCTTCACTTTGGCCTTATCGGACCAAAGAGCTCAAAGGGCAGGTCTGCCTGATTTGGGTCCTCAACCAACAAACCCTATCAGCTATGGAGCCTGTTCCATGGCCCTGTCTAGGAAAAGAAGCAAATTCACAGCTCTACCCAACTGCTGAGTATAGCTTCCAACCAACCTGACCAATAAGCCTGGCCAGTGAATTTGGGCATCTGTTAAGCCCATTCTACAGACATGCTTGGTTGGGAGCCAAACCAACAGTCTTGCCCAACTGTTATATATAGCCTCTGGCCTTACATCACCACGATGGCCTTGGATGGCCTTGGAATCTAGCCTATGATATTGCCCACCTGCAGAGCCCAAATTATAACTTTGCTCAATTGCTGAACACAGCATATGGATTTCATGTAAAAAGTCCAGTCAGTGACTCTGCCCATTCATGGAGCATAGCCTAGGTCCTGACTTGAAGACAGAGCCCAGACAGTGACCCTGTCTGACCACAGAGTACAGTCTCAAGCCCATACAACTGTGGAATATAACTGGCGGCCCTCTTGAAAGTAGCCCAGTCTGTAGCCTTAGCCAGCAATGTAGCACAACCAACAGCCTACTAGATTGTGAAGGCTAGCCTGCAGTCCTACCCAAATTTGAGTGCAGTTTACTTTCCAGTATAATCATGAGCACACCCTGAGGCCTCATCTAACCATAAAGCCCTGTCTGTGGCCCCACCTGAACATAGAGACCAGAAATTGGCACCATCCAGTCAAGGAGCACAATATGAACCCTTCCCCCAAGAGCAATTGTGTCCAGCCCTTATGTAACCTTGCCCAATCATGGAGTCAAAGAGTGATCCTACCCTGCCAGGAAGCACAGCCTGTACCTCAACAGGCCAGAGGTGATTACAGATCTCAGTAAATGTCACCACTAGACTGTGAAGTAGTAGTCTGTAGTCGTGAGTCTTGCCCATCCAGGAAGCCTATCCAGCCACCATGCTTGAACAGCTCAGCTGGAAGGTCAGTTCAGCCACAGAAATCAGACAGCAGCCCTGCCCATCCATCCACCTTCAACCTCAGATAACAAGCAGTGTACCTGCCCAAGCCAAGACCCTGTTAGCAAGACGGCCTGCCCCTGGATGCTGCCACACAAACAGGACAAACCTCTAGCTGAGCTGATGAGTGAAGGTGTGTCCCTGCTGAAGTGAGTATGTAAACTCTACAAGAGGAGACTACTTATCAAAAGTGGATACAAACTCAAGGAATCAAGGACCACAGAGAGTCAGGTATATATATAACACTACCCAAAGAAACTAATGAAACTCCTTAAAGAAATGGAGATCTATGGGCTGTCTGACAAGGAATTTAGAACAATCCTTTTAAAGATGTTTAATGAACTATATGAACACACAGAAAGACAACCAAGTGAAATTAGTTGTAAATGCAGAAAGAAAATGAAAAATACAACAACAAGAAGAAAAAATAGGCACCATAAAAAATCCCAAACAAAAACCTTAGAACTGAAAATATAATGACTAAACTGAAAAATTCAGCAGATTCAACCAATCAGAAGAAAGAATTAGTGAACTATGAGATAGGTCATTTGAAATTATCCAATCAGAGATGCAAAAAGAATGAAGAATGATAAAAAGAAAAAGAAAGCTGACAAAATTTACAGGGCACTATAACAGAAACAATTTATATTTTATGGAAATCCCAGGAGAAGAAAAGAGGACTGAAAGTCTATTTAAAGAAATAATAGCTAAAAATTTCCCAAACTTTGGGAGGGATATAGCTTTTCAGATTCATGAAGCCCAAAGAACTCCAAATAGTTGAACCAGAAAGGGGCTAAAGCATAATGTAATAAATTTGTCAAACGTCAAAGACAAAAAGCAGGAGAAAAGTAATTTGTCAAACAAGGGAACCCCATTAACCTATCAGCAGATTTCTCAGTGGAAAATTTTCAAGCGAGAGAAATTGAAAATATATATTCAAGATATTGAAAGAAAATATATCAACCAACAGTAATATAACTGGAAGAGCTATCCTTCAGATGAAGCCCAGGAAAAGATGAAGCCTATTTAAAGTATATTAAACTCTCCAATCAAAAGACAGACATTAGTCGAATGGATAAAAACACATGGACCCATAAATTTTGTCCATATAGTTAGCTGGAGTCCCAAACTCTCTGAATATGGAGGAAGTCATTTTCTTCTTTCTTTTCATTAAGAAAATGTTTTCCAGAGGCCTCACACTGAACCCATTCCAGTTTAAGTTGGACCTAGTCTGACTCTGAACCCAGTTTGGTTGTAGACAGAGAGCTAATGATGGTTAAGTCAGATCCAGTCCAACTCCATACCCAGTCAGGTTAAAAAAGGAAAAAAACAAAAACCTCAAATCAAGTTACAGAGCTCTTGACAGAAAAGCTAGGAGCTCGGATATCCAAGAGGGTATGGTGAGAAAGTAGTGAAAACGAAGGGCTCAATGAGTATCTATATCTGGTTGCACTTTGCTCATAGAGCCATTGGGCATCCTTTTGGATCCCACTTTACTTTCCGGTTGGCAGTAAAGAATCTGCCTGCAATGCAGGACTGATCCCTATGTCAGGAAGATCTCCTGGAGAAGGGAATGGCAACTCATTCCAGTATTCTTGCCTGGAGAATTCCATGGATAGCTGAGCCTGGCAGGCTACAGTTCGAAGGGTCACAAAGAATCAGACATGTCTGAGCAACTGACATTTTCACTTTTTTCACTTTCACTTTGATGTCAGAACTACTCATCTGATGCATATCAAAAATTTTCAAGAGTTTATCAGAGTGTACATTGATTCTAATTGGGCATCACCAAATGCTGTGAAAGTGCTGCACTCAATATGCCAGCTAATTTGGAAAACTCAGCAGTGGCCACAGGACTGGAAAAGGTCAGTTTTCATTCCAATTCCAAAGAATGGCAATGCCGAAGAATGCTCAAACTACCGAACAATTGCACTCATCTCACATGCTAGTAAAGTCATGCTCAAAATTCTTCAAGCCAGGCTTCAGCAATATGTGAACCGTGAACTTCCTGATGTTCAAGCTGGTTTTAGAAAAGGCAGAGGAACCAGAGATCAAATTGCCAACATCCGCTGGATCATGGAAAAAGCAAGAGAGTTCCAGAAAAACATCTATTTCTGCTTTATTGACTATGCCAAAGCCTTTGACTGTGTGGATCACAATAAACTGTGGAAAATTCTGAAAGAGATGGGAATACCAGACCACCTGACCTGCCTCTTGAGAAATCTGTATGCAGGTCAGGAAGCAACAGTTAGAACTGGACATGGAACAACAGACTGGTTCCAAATAGGAAAAGGAGTACGTCAAGGCTGTATATTGTCACCCTGCTTATTTAACTTCTATGCAGAGTACATCATGAGAAACGCTGGACTGGAAGAAACACAAGCTGGAATCAAGATTGCCAGGAGAAATATCAATAACCTCAGATATGCAGATGACACCACCCTTATGGCAGAAAGTGAAGAGGAACTAAAAAGCCTCTTGATGAAAGTGAAAGAGGAGAGCGAAAAAGTTGGCTTAAAGCTCAACATTCAGAAAACAAAGATGATGGCATCTGGTCCCATCACTTCATGGGAAATGGGTGGGGAGACAGTGGAAACAGTGTCAGACTTTATTTTGGGGGGCTCCAAAATCACTGCAGATGGTGACTGCAGCCATGAAATTAAAAGAGGCTTACTCCTTGGAAGAAAAGTTATGACCAACCTAGATAGCATATTCAAAAGCAGAGACATTACTTTGCCGACTAAGGTCCGTCTAGTCAAGGCTATGGTTTTTCCTGTGGTCATGTATGGATGTGAGAGTTGGACTGTGAAGAAGGCTGAGCGCCAAAGAATTGATGCTTTTGAACTGTGGTGTTGGAGAAGACTCTTGAGAGTCCCTTGGACTGCAAGGAGATCCAACCAGTCCATTCTGAAGGAGATCAGCCCTGGGATTTCTTTGGAAGGAATGATGCTAAAGCTAAAACTCCAGTACTTTGGCCACCTTATGCAAAGAGATGACTCATTGGAAAAGACTCTGATGCTGGGAGGGATTGGGGGCAGGAGGAGAAGGGGACGACCGAGGATGAGATGGCTGGATGGCATCACTGACTCGATAGACGTGAATCTGAGTGAACTCCGGGAGTTGGTGATGGACAGGGAGGCCTGGAGAGCTGCGATTCATGGAGTCACAAAGAGTCGGACACGACTGAGCGACTGAACTGAACTGAACTGAACTGAAACCAAAGGTGGTTAGGAGGTCTCCACAGACAGGAATTAAGGGAGAGATATTTATAGAGAAGACATGGGGAAAAGTAAGGAAATATTTGATTTGCTAGAGCTTAAGCAGTTGCCTTATTTGGGGAAACATAGTTGGCTCTTTGTGATTGGTTGTTCTTAAAGTCGATTAACTCAGATTCAAGTACATTTCCTCTGGCTTAGGTTTTTACTTCCTTACGTAGACTATCAAGGAATTAGAGCCACCTCAGTCTAGTGGCTTCCTAGTTTTATTATATTAACATATTTTAAAATATTTAAAATCTCAATTAATTTGCCACTGCTGCTAAGTCCCTTCAGTGGTGTCCAACTCTGTGTGACCCCATAGACTGCAGCCTACCAGGCTCCTTTAAATTTTAGTAACTTACAAAATACAATGATAAGCATAAGCAAATATGTTTGTTCTAAATCTGGAAAGTATACCACTTCATCCCCCAGCTTGCCCCAGAGGATTCTTATTTACTTGAAAAAGAACATACAGCCTGACTTTGGTGGTTTATATGTATGATTTCCTCTTTAACCTAGCACAGGATCATAAGAATAACAAGAAAGCCTCTTCTCTCTTCCCTAGGAAACACGCTGTACATTCATACATGTTCAAAAAGCCAGAATGAAAATCGCACCCATTTATATTCTCAACCCTATGTTTAGGAATTACATCTTACAGCATTAGAATTTTAGAAGGCTCAAGTTTCATCCTTTAGACATGTGAGTTGACAACATTTTGTGCCTGAAAGTCTGTCCTCAATAACTCCTAAAAACCCATAAAACAAAGCCTACTACACCAGGAATAAATATGCTGAAGAAATTAACTGTATCGTGTATACTAAAGAGGTAGGCTTTTGGATTACATCCCTTTTTTAGTAGCCATATCTATTTACCCCTGTGTTATACATATAATTAAGCTGATGTATCAGTATTTTGATATTTGAAAAGCAATATGCAAAATTATGTATCTATCCTATCTTTTCTTTCTTAGGTAGTGAATTAAAACATGAGAATCGAGGGATCATTAACTACTACATTCCCAGCAAGAACAATAGCTGGGGAAAGGTGAATGTAGAAACCATGCCCTTCTAATATTATTATATGTTAAGAGAAAACTAAAGCATTTGGGATTTAGTCTTATGAAATGGGAGCAGAGACTTTAGGTTACTTTCAATGGTCCAAGGAATTAATTTTAATTAAGTCAGATTTCCACCTTTAAGTCCCAGTTTTTGTATATATCCATCAAGAGAATGGGGACAGAGACCTGCTTCTTCTCAAATTCTCAATGATCTACTTTGTCTGTTATCTCATCACCCCCTTTTGCATCTTTTGTCCTCCACCATTAACTTGGCACCAGTTGGAGGAAGTGTAGGAGAGGCTCATCTGGGTGGTGGGCTGGAAAGGAGGACTGCAATGGTAACTGTACTTTATGTTGTTGCTGTTAAAGATGTTTGGTATTTTGGAGGAAGCTAAAGAAGAATTCAATTTAGAAGACTATTCCATAAGTCAGATAACGCTGGAACAAGTCTTCCTGACTTTTGCTGGCAGTCAGAACCCAGAAGTTGAGAATAAAGAGTCTTGAGACTCACTTGCAACTACTGATCCTACATGTTCCTTAGACTACTCTCTACTATACTTGGATACAGAGAAGGGCACACTATGAGTGTATATCTTGGTATAAATATATTTATGTAATAAAGAGTCTTTCAAAGGAAACATATATGTTCCTTCTTCATAGACTTACATTAGTGGCTTGTGATTCCAGCACGTGCAAATCTATTTAGTGAAATTTCTATTTTCTTTCCTAGAAATATGAAACAAAATCATTTATCAGAGTGGGGACAAGGGCCTTGTCCTGAGTATTTTGAATATCTGAAAAGAAACATTCAGAAATGACGGAGCTGCCAGAATGGTACAGCCTAGAGAGCAATGGCTTTACATGTTAGCAGTTGATTTATAGATAAGAAGAATATAAAGCCTGGAACAAAAATCACCTTTTTCATAGATAAAAGCGCACACAAATAGACACATCAGTTTTCTGCCAAAAGAGTCCATTTAAATTAATATCAAAGTTTATGGGGGTAAATTGTGTATTTCCAAAACTCAAGCCAACATTCTACATTTGTAAAAGGATATTTGCACTAAGAGGCTTTCCAGGTTGCCCTAGAGATAAAGAACCTGCCTGCCAGTGTGAGAGACATAGGAGACATGGGTTCAATCCCTGGGTCAGCCCACGTCAATATTCATGCCTGGAGCATCCTGTGGACAGAGGACCCTGGTGGGCTACAGTCCATAGCGTCGCAAAGAGTGGGACACAAATGAAGGGACTGAGCACGCACACATTCATTTGCACTAAGAACATTTAGTGTTCAAGAAAGGAAGCAGACCATTCTTTAAGAAGTGTCCTTTCTTTTCTATTGTTGGCATACTTCTTATTTAGAAAGAAAGAAAGAAGGAGAAATGAAGTGTAGAGAGAGGGAGATAGCATATTCTAATTCATGTTTAGGCAGTTGGAGTTCCCCCATAAGCAACATGAGAAATGTAATCACCTCTGCAGAATCACAGGCGGATGAATAGACAAGTAAGATGATCCTCCTCAAACTGCAGGATAGAGTCAGTGAAGCTGTTCTATTGTGGGGTGCATGGAGGTACAGGGCTTTTTTTTTACTCTTCAGTTGAATTTGTGACTGTATTGTTTCTGTTTTATGTTTTGGTTTTTTGGCCTCAGGCGTGTGGGATTTTAGCTCTCAGACCAGTGATCAAACTTAAACCCCCTGCACTGGAAGGTGAATCTTAACCACAAGACTGCCAGGGAAGTCCTCCAGGTATAGGTTTTTATATCCTCAATTGGATATTGTAATTAATATCTAGAAGCTATTCTCTGTACTATTTTTAAAATTGATATAACTTTCTCTGGTTTCCATTCCAATACCTGCCATTAATCTCTGATAAGTGACTTCCGTAATTACAAAATTTGTTTCCCAGACTGGCCATCTTTAGAAGGGAAAGGAAACTCATTTTGTTTAACCTTTTACTTACATCCTGTCTTCAAGTTGGCTTCATCAATGACTCCTTAAAATATTCTTCTAGTCTAATAGGAAGAGAGAGGCTTTATCACCGATCCTCTCTCTTCATCCTTCAACAAGAAACAAACAACAACAAAAATGTGTCAGTTCCTCTACTAAGCACTTTATATACATAGGATCGTTTAATCCTGTGACACCCTCTGAGATAGGAAGTGCTATTATTGTCCTCATTGGGAGGCTCAGAAGGGTTATCAGTGTCCCTAGTAAGAATCAGGAAACCACACAACAATTTGAACAGGGGAAATTAAAAGAATTGTTAACCATAACGGGGATTAGCTATAAGGAAGTAAAGGGAACCTCCGCGACTGTCCTATGGCTGAGGTAAAATGTTCTGTGTGCTTAGTGGGTCAGTCGTATCTGACTCTTTGCAACCCCAAGGACTGTAGCCTGCCAGCCTTCTCTGTCCATGGGATTCTCCAGGCAAGAATACTGGAATGGGTTGTCATGCTCTCCTCCAAGGGATCTTCCCAATACAGGGATCAAACCCAGGTCTCCCGCATTGCAGGCAGATTCTTTACCATCTGAGCTACCAAGGAAGCTCAAAAAATACTGGAGTGGGTAACCTATCCCTTCTCCAGGGGAACTTTTCAACCCAGGAATCCAACCGGGGTCTTCTACATAGTAGGCAGATTCTTTATCCATCTGAGCCACCAGGGAAACGCAAGTATAAAACAAACTTGGAAGATGGTTCCTCCTCAAGGAAAGGTTTAGCTGTGGCTCAACTGATCCCGTGAGGAAGTTCACTGTCCAGGACCAGGGCTATTCCACACCTGCTGAGCAAGCAGGAATTACTGCTCCCAGTATGGGCAGCTGAGGCTGGCCAACAGGAACCATGGCTAGATCTGGCAAGCAGGAAACTCTCCTCTGGGGTTGTTGACAGCCTGGTGCTAAGAAGGGTAACCTCAGTGAATCTCTGGGAATTCACACTTAATACATGGCTGGGGTGGGGCGGGGTGGGGTGAATGTCTCGAAATGTCCTCCACACCCACTGCTGGCAGCAACAAGGTAAGAGCAAGAAGAATCTAAGAGAAAACACTTAATCATGAATAGAAGTCCCTTCTCCTGCAGTATTTCTCCAGCGCCCTCTCCTGACAAAGTTAACCTGTCAATTCAAGAACGCAGGTCTATTTGGCGCTTGAGAGGCAGTAAATTGATACCTGGCACAGCAGGAGAGAGACAGACAGAGGATTTGCCCTCCAACGGGTCAGAATTCAAAACCTATGTATGGTTCGCTACGGTACACTGTAGCTGGGCATTCAGGTGGGGTCAGCCAAGAGAAGCAAGCATGAGTGAGACCGGGGAGCAGGAGAAAGGTTTGGAGATGGGGTGAACCCAACACCTAGAGGGTCAGGGCACAGCTGAATGTGCGGAAGGTGTAGCTGGGCATTCAGGTGGGGTCAGCCAAGAGAAGCAAGCATGAGTGAGACGGGGGAGCAGGAGAAAGGTTTGGAGATGGGGTGAACCCAACGCCTAGAGGGTCAGTGCATAGCTGAATGTG
The DNA here is from genome assembly GCA_006410935.1 of Redunca redunca. Taxonomy (NCBI): domain Eukaryota; kingdom Metazoa; phylum Chordata; class Mammalia; order Artiodactyla; family Bovidae; genus Redunca; species Redunca redunca. Next base: position 2,626,915 of record SJYQ01001396.1, on the reverse strand, counting down.
CGGAAGGTGGAGGGATGGGCTGGACTGGGCCGTGCACTCTGGAGAAAGGGCCCCTTGGCGGCCTGTCCTGCACCCGCTGCACGATGTTGCGGACTAAGGTGATTTTGGGTGGCCAACCGCGGGGGGTTTAGGTTTTTGCGCCAGTGCCTTGCCTCTGAAAATTGCCTGTTTAACCCCCACAGAGCCAGGAGTGGCGGGCGACGGTCAGCGACAGACTCTCCTTAACCTTCCTGCTTTAAGCCACCGGTTCCGCTGAGGGTGACTTTGATGAGGGAGCGGGGAGCCCGCGAGTTACAAGATTGTGGGGTTGTCCAGTAGGGTCCAGAGGCGAGGAACCTGGAAGAGCAAGCGAAAGGGTGTGGAGATAGGGCCTTCAGGGTCTGGGCGGTGTGCGAGAGACGTTGCTGGGACAGGGTGCAGTGCTCAGAGAGGGAAGGAAGAGGAGGGCTGGCGGGTGCTCGGGAGGTGGGCAGATCAAGAGGGTCGCTCTCCAGCTGCGGGTCTGGACGAGCTGGGGTCTAGGGTGTGTGTGGGGGCTTGCGCTGGGAAGGAGCAGAGACAGCACACACAGGTTCCTCTGATCGGCCCGGGTCCTCAGCGGGTAGTGGCAACGAGCCTGATCCAGGGAGGTTTCGGAGAGCGTTGAGAGGAGGCACAGCGCAGGTTCTGCTTGCACCCGGGTGTGGCAGAGACGCTTCTGAGGTCTGAGCAGTGAGTGCCCAGGACCTGCCTTTTTTCCCTCTCCAAGTCCCCTCGCTTGGGCGAAGCTGCCAAGGTACCCACCCCCAACCCCCAGTCCAACAAAAACACGACAGACAAGTACCCAAAGTAAAAGACTTACTCGTACCCCCAAACACACACTAGAGCTCACCAAGACAAATTAAACAAAAACATACTCAGGAATTTTGCGGGGGTGGGGGGGTGGTTGTGCTAAGTATTTGAAAGAAAAGGCTTTGGAAGCAAATGTTTTGGTGCCAATCTAGGCTAATCCAGAATTTATTTGCAGACTATCTTAGTCAGTTGGTGCTGCTGTAATAGAATAACATAGACTGGGGGACTTCTGAACAACAGAATTTATTTATCACAGTTCTGAACGCTCAAGACACTGAGAAGATCCTTGTCTGGTGAGCGCCCAGTTCCAAGACAAGGTGTCTGCATGATGTATCTTCACATGGTTGGAGAGGGCAAGGGAGCTCTCAGGGGCCTGTTTCATAAAAACACTAATCCAGATTTCCCACCTCCTGATGGGATCATGGTGGGGTCAGGATTTCAACATAAGAGTGTTGGGAGTACACAAACATTTAGTTTACATAATAACCTAAGGAAAATTATTTGATTTTCCTAGGCATCAGTTTCCTCATCTATAGGAGAAAGGATACTACTTGTAGCCATCTTAGAGGGTTATTACAATAAATTGCCAGAACATAGTAAACAGCAGAAAGGAGTGTGGGAGTTAAATGTAGTGGGAATTCCTAATAATGTACTTTCACAGCCTTGAGAAATTTCACAGAAATTGCACCTGGAAAAGCAGCGTATATTAAGAAACTGTGTTTTTCTTGAGAATAATCTCCTTGTTACAAACCCCAAAGCCAGACCCAGAAGGGAGTATGACTGGGATCATGAAATCATGGACCTTGGAATGCCAGGTCAGCGTCAGTAATGATTGCTGCCTACACACTTGGTGATTGTCCCCAAGACTAGCCCAAAAGGGAATGGCCTGGGGTAAAAACAAGGTGATCTGGACTATGTCAGTGTAATATGTTGGGAAAGATGAGATCAAAAAAGTCTTGTAGTCTACAATCAGGAGTAAACGCTGGACTCAGAGTGGACTCTGCACCTCAATTCTTCAGAGGTTGCAGGTGCCCTGACCCGTTGCACCAGATTTCATGTTCTGTCTTCATTCTCGTTGCTTGCTCCCGGACGATTAGGGCAACAGTTAACTGCTACAGGTAGTTCATTTATCTTAGTTTTCCTATGTTAAATAAAAATTGCACAGAACAAAGTTAAAACAGGCAAGGAAGACTATGCAAAGTTACTGGAATAGGGACGTGATGGCAGATCTCAGTGTGAGCTTAACTCTGCTGAAACAAAAGGGTTGAAAAGGGCTGGAATGAAATAGTGGGAAAGGGCTGGAGGACTTCAGGGAGGAGATTTTCAAGAGAAAGTGGTTAGACCATCTGTACCAACTGAAGCTGGCTCCCACCCTCCCGGGAATAGGGGTGCTATCTTTTTTGACTGCATTTTAAAGGATGACTCCTAGGTCCTTAAGAAAGACACTTTGGGGTTGTGAAATAGGAAAAAGTTTCATTTTTAAGAGTTACATATATCTTAAAGGCACAGAAAGAATTCATAATTACAAGTTTTCTAAAGAAAATTTTTTTTTAATAAAAAGGAAGGTCAGGCTGTAGAGCCAGGAGAGCCAGATTAAATATTAGTCAAGCTCACAGGCCACCTGATGCAAACACCTGACTCACTGGGAAAGACCCTGATGCTGGTAAAAATTGAAGGCAGAAGGAGAAGAGGGTGACAGAGGATAAGATGGTTGGATGGCATCAACAATGCAAAGGATATGAACTTGGGCAAACTCCAGAAGATGGTAAGGAACAGGGAAGCCTGGTGTGCTGCAGTCCATGGGGTCACAAAGAGTCAGACATGACCTGGCTACTGAACAACAATAACAACAAGCTCACAGGAACATTGAGGCCATCTTGGTCACTTTATTTTATGCAGAATGTGAAGAAGACTTTTTATTTTTTAAAAATCTGTACTTTGGTGTATTAAGAAAGATACTATGTTTCATTTAGAAGAGGAAATGAGATAAGATAGTTTAATAACTATCAGGACTGTATAAAATGTAATTGCTTGATTTTCAGTGATTTTTTTTTTTGGTAATTGCTCCTTTGGGTCAGACTTAGATTGCACGAAAATTTTTCAGACACTTTTGTTTCATGCCCCTTCTACCTCCCCCACCTTTCTCAATGCTCCAGGGTTGTATCCAAGTTTTTGGGAGCAGGAGCAAGAATGCATGCCAGAGTCTAGCTCCAGCAGCCAGGGAATCAGCCCTAAGGGGTGAGCGGTGTCAGCGGATGATGATGTAGTCTCTGACTCATAGTATGGAACTACATGTTTATTTCAAGCTTCAGGTTCTCTTTTATACTTTGACAAAAGCAATAGGTCAGAGGTTTGACTTTTTTAGTTTCCCCTACCCAGATTTACTGTACTTAACTTGTGATTACATTGTAACTCATGCTACATTCCTCAGTTTATTTCTTATCTTTCTAAATCCTGTTTGCCCCTAGCATCTTAAGATCACTATCTCCTAAAAAGGCTTCTAGCTATTCTTAATTATTCTTAAACCCTAAACTCAGCAATCTTCTTTTGCCATAAATATTTCCTTCACAAACAAGTCTCAGATAACAATCCTTCCCATGGCCTCAAGCTGTGGCCTAGTGCTCATCCTGGGACATTCTTTGCAAAGATCCTTGAACAAATGTCAATGGTTATGTTATAGATTATTTTCTGGGCACAACTGTAGAAGGCTTTGTGCTTTCTCATGCTTCTCTCAAGCACCTTAACATTCTTTCCAGCCAACTCAACCAAAGAAAGGAAAGAACAAGTCAGAATCACAAGGCCTAACTCTTTCATCCCAGGGCCATGCCTGCGAGATGAGGAGAGGGGGGTTGGGGCTGTGCCTCCATTTTGTCAGTAATGCCTAACACAGCTCCTGACAAATGCATTTAGTGTTTAGGATGTTGAAAGTCCAAGAATACTAGAAGTAAAACTATTGTATCACCAAAATCAGTCATCAACGAATTTGTAAAATTTATTGTGCACACACCAAAAAGACAGTTCATGAACAAAGAACACTCAATCCAAAACGTGGAATGAATTGCAAGTATTGTTTTAAAGAAGGTTATGTAGTGAGAGGGGCTTCCCAGGTGGTGCTAGCTGTAAGAAAAAAAAAAAAACCCACCTGCCAATGCAGGAAGATATAAGAGACTGCAGGTTCGATTCCTGGATCAGGAAGATCCCCTTGAGAAGGGCATAGCAACCCACTTCAGTATTCTTGCCTGGAGAATTCCATGGACAGAGGAGGCTTGCAGGCTGTAGTCCACAGGGTCACACAGAGTTGGACACAATTGAAGTGACTGAGCACACACTCATGCATATAGTGAGAAGGCCTCCCAGGTGGCACACAGTAAGGAATCTGCCTGCCAGTGCAGGAGAAACAAGAGACATGGGTTCAATCCCTGGTTTGGGAAGATTCTCTGGAGTAGGAAATGGCAACCTGTGTCAGTATTATGGCATGGAAAAATCCATGGACAGAGGAGCCTGGCAGGTTACAATCCATGGCAGGTTACATCCAACAAAAAGTTGGACATGATTGAGCAACTGAGTACAGACACACAGGGAGTGAGAAGGCAGTAACTGATTACTCTTCACAGTGATTGGTTATAATTTCCTAGAAAGATAGTGTGTGCATGTTCAGTCATGTCTGACTCTATGACCCTATTTATTGTAGCCCTCCAGGATCCCGTGGCCATGGGATTTTCCCAGCAAGAATATTGGAGTGGGTTGCCATAATGACACCGTGAGCTAACCAATGCATTTTTCTTATGGAAATGTTTGTCTTAAGCTATGTTAATGTACTATGCATTTACCCTAGACTCTATCTTCTTCAAGTTGGTTCCACCTAAAGGCTCAGATTTAGGCTCAGAACAGACTTGACAAACCAGTATGTTATACTCATATATTGTTCTCCTAATCGATGTTTATGAAACTATTTGTATGGAAATCCACCTTTCTTCAAGATTCATGTCAATCATTTTATGGCCCAGGATGACTCACCTGGTGCCATTCTCTGAGTTTTGAGACATTTCCTTTCTTTAATTAGCAGACTGCTAGTAGCTATATAATATCCAGCTAAAGACTAGCAAGGGGGCACTCTTTCTGCCCCCTTCTGATGTTTATGTCAGAAGCTTTTTCTATCTCTTTTATACTTTAATAAAACTTTATTACATAAAAGCTCTGAGTGATCAAGCCTTGTCTCTGGCACTGGATTGAATTGTTCTCCTCCAGAGGCCAAGAATCCCAGCATGTTTCATAGTTCAGTAACAGAGGCTAGAAATCATTACAAGCAATTTTTCTGACCACAACAGAATGAAACTAGAAATTAACTACTGGAAAAAATGGAAAAAAAAACACACAAAGACTAAACAATATGCTACTAAAAAAACCCCAGTGGATCAATGAATAAATCAAAGAAGAAATCAAAAGATATCTCAAGTCAAGTGAAAATAAAAACACAACTTTCCAAGTTTCTATTGTAGGCAGGAAAAGCAATTCTTAGTGGGAAGTTTATAGCAACATAGGCATACCTCAAAAATAAGAAAACTTCCAAATAATTAACTGAAATTTCCATCTAAAAAAATTAGAAAGATAAGGACAAACAAAGCAGAAAGCAAAAGGAAAGAAATAATAAGATCATCAAGAAAATAAATAAAATATTGTTGTTGTTCAATCACTAAGTCCTGTCTGACTCTTTGTGACCCCATGGACTGCAGCATGCAATGTTCCAACTTTCTTCATTATTTCCCAGAGTTCGTTCAGATTCAGGACATATTCCTTTCCCAATTTGGAACCAGTCCATTGTTCCATGTCCAGTTCTAATTGTTGCTTCTTGACCCACATACAAGTTTCTCAGGAGACAGATAAGGTAGTCTGATATTTCCATCTCTTTAAGAAGTTTCCACAATTTGTTGTGATCCACATGGTCAAAGTCTTTAGGGAAGTCAATAAATAAAAATAGACGTTTTTCTAGAATTCCCTTGCTTTCTCTATGATCCAATGAATGTTGGTAATTTGATCTCTAGTTCCTCTGCCTTTTGAAAATCCAGCTTGTATATCTGACAATTCTCTGTTCATATATTGCTGAAGTCTAACTTGAAGGATTTTGAGTATAACCTTGCTAGCATGTGAAATAACAATGGTACAGTAGTTTGAACATTCTTTGGCTTTGCCCTTCTTTGGGATTGGAATGAAAACTGACCTTTTCCAGTCCTGTGGCCACTGCTGAATTTTAAAAATTTGCTGGCATATTGAGTAACAAAATGGAGATGAAGAAAATAATAGAAAAGACCAGCGAAACCAAGAGCTTGTTTGTTGAGAATATAAAAAATATTAATACATTTAGTGTGGTTCATCAAGATAAAGAGTAGACCAAATAAGCAAAATAAGGAATTAAAATCACTGCCAACACTGTTAAAATAGAAACCATCATAAAAGAATATTATGAACAGTTTTACACCAAAAAATTGGGTACCTTAGAAAAACTGGATAAATTCCTAGAAACATATGGCCTTCCAGAATGAACCAAGAAGAAACAGACTATCTGAATGAACAGATAACTATTCATGAAATTGAACTTATAATTAATCAAAATACTCCCCAAAAACAGAAGTCCAGGACCATACAGTTTCACAGAGGATATCTACCAAACATAGAAAGAAGAGCAAAGACCTATTTTTCTCAAACTATTCTGAAAATTGAAGAGAAGCAACACTCACAGATTCATTCTACAAAGCCACCATTACCCTGTGCTAAAACCAGACCAAGTTACTACAAAAAAGAAAAGTATAGGTCACTATCTCTAATAAACATAGATTCAAAATTCTCAACAAAATATAACAAAGCCAAGTTAAACAGTATACAAAAAAGATCATACAACATGACCATGTGGGATTTGTTCCATGGATGCAAGGATACTTCAATATCTACAAATCAATCAATGTGATGGATCATATTAACAAAGGAAGGATAAGTAATCACATGATCATCTCAATAGATCTAGAAAAAGCATTTGACAAAATTCCACATCCATTCATGTTAAAAACTTTCATCAGAGTGGTTATAGAAGAAACATATCTCAATATCATGAAAGCCATTTATGACAGACCCATAGCCCACATAATATACAATGGTTAGAAGATGTTTCCTCTAAAATCCGAATAAGAAAAGGATGTCTACTTTTACCAGATGTATTAAATTATTGAAGGTCCCCACAATAGTAATCAGAGAGGAAAAAGAAATAAAAGGTAACCAAATTGGAATGAGAAAAGTATAACTCTCACTATTGGTAGATGATATGACACTATATGGATCTTCCCCAGTGGCTCAGCAGAAAAGAATCAGCCTTCAATGCAGGAGATGCAGGTTCATTCCCTGGGTCAGGAAGATCCACTAGAGAAGGGAATGGCAACCCACTCCAGGATTCTTGCTTGGAGAATCCCATAGATACTCTGTATCTGGCAGGCTACAGTCCACAGGGTTTCAAAGAGTTAGACACAGCTGAAGCAACTGAGTATGTACATATGCTGCTGTATACATAGAAAACCCAAACTTCTCCACCAAATACCTGTTGAACTAATATATGAATTCAATAAAGTTGCAGGATACAAGGTTACTACACAAATCTGTCACTTTTTGATACAGTAATAATGAACCATCAGAAAGAGAATATAAGAAAAAACAACATTTGAAGTAGTATCAAACAGAAAAAAAATCTAAGAATAAACATAACCAAGAAGATGAAAGATGTATATTCTAAAAACTATGAAACAATGATGAAAGAAATTAAATATGATGCAAATAAATGGAAAAATAACCTATATTCATGGATTGGAAGAATTAATATCTTTAAAATCTGGATTACTCAAAGCAATCTACAAATTTAATGGAGTCTATCAACTTATTCCTGGCATTTTTCACTGGAACTGGAACAAATGATACAAAATTTTATAAGGAACTTAAAATGACCTGAAAAGCCAAAGCAATCTTGAGAGAGAAAAAAAAAAAAACCACAAAGCTGGAGGAATTATACTCCTTGACTTCATACTATACTATTATACAAAGCTACAGTTATCTAAAAAAAAAAATTGTATGGTACTAGCACAAAAAACAGACACATAGATTAATGGAACAGAATAGAGCCCAGAAATAATCCCATATGCATATGGTTAATTAATCTATGACAACTGAAGCAAAAATATACAATAGGGAAAGTGGTGCTTTCTTCTATAAGCGGTGCTGGGAAAACTGTACAGATTTATGTAAAGGATACGAAATTAGAACATTTCTTACATCCTATAAAAATTAACTCAAAAATGTATTAAAGACCTAAATTTATGACCAAAAACCATACAACTCCTACAAGAAAACACAGGCAAGACTTTCTTTGCCATAGTCACAGCACTATTTTTTTGGATTTGTCTCCTCAGGTAAAGGGAAAAAAGCAAAATATATAAATTGAACCTAATTAAACTTAAAAAAAATTGCACAGCAAAGGAAACCATCAACAAAATGAAAAAATAATGTACTGAATGGGAAAAATGTTTTTAAATCATATGAGTGATAATTGGTAAATATTCAAACTATTTAAATAACTTATACAACTTAATGGGCTTCCCTGGTGGCTCAGTTGGTAAAGAATCCGCCTGCAATGTGAGAGACCTGGGTTTGATGCCTGGCTTGGGAAGATCCCCTGGAGAAGGGAAGGGCTACCCACTCCCATATTCTGGCCTGGAGAATTCCATGGACTGCATAATGCATGGGGTTGCAGAGTCAGACACGACTGAGCAAATTTCATTCATTTCATTTCATACAACTTAATAACTGAAAAATATTCAACTTGATAAAAAAAAAAGGCACAGGACCTAAATAGACATTTTTCCAAAAAAGATATACAGACCACCATTGAACGCATGAAAAATTGCTTAACATCAAATGCAAATCAAAACCACAGTGAGATATCACATTGCACATGTCAGAATGACTCTCATCAAAAAGTCTAGGAATAATAAATGTTGAGGAGGGTATGCATAAAAGACAATTATAAGTACATTACTGGTGAAAATATAAATTGGTACTACCACTATGGGACACAGTACAGAGGTTCTCAAAAAAACTAAAAATAGAATTATCATCAGTTCACTTCAGTTGCTCAGTTCAGTTCAGTCGCTTAGTCGTGTCCGACTCTTTGCCACCCCAAGAATTGCAGCACGCCAGGCCTCCCTGTCCATCAACTCAGTCATGTCCAACTCTTTGCAACCACACAGACTGCAGCACACCAGGCCTGCCTGTCCATCACCAACTCCTAGAACTTGCTCAAACTCATGTCCATTGAGTCATTGATGCCATTCAACCATCTCATCCTCTGTCATCCCCTTCACCTTCTGCCTTCAGTCTTCCCCAGCATCAGAGTCTTTTCCAATGAGTCAGTTCTTCACATCAGGTGGCCAAAGTATTGGAGTTTCAGTTTCAGCATCAGTCCTTCCAGTGAGTATTCCGGACTGGTTTCCTTTAGGTTTCCTCTCCTTGCAGTCCCAGGAACTCTCAAGAGTCTTCTCCAACACCACAGTTCAAAACCATCAATTCTTCAGTGCTCAGCTTTCTTTATAGTCCAACTCTCACATCCATACATGACTACTGGAAAAACCATAGCTTTGACTAGACACATGTTTGCTGGCAAACAAATGTCTCTGCTTTTTAATATGCTGTCTAGGTTGGTCACAGCTTTTCTTCCAAGAAGTAAGCTTCTTTTAATTTAATGGTTGCAGTCACCATCTGCAGTGATTTTGGAGCCCCCCAAAATAAAGTCTATCATTGTTTTCATTGTTTCCCCATCTATCTGCCATGAAGAAATGGGACCAGATGCCATGATCTTCATTTTTTGAATGCTTAGTTTTAAGCCAGCTTTTTTACTCTCCTCTTTCAATTTCATCAAGAGGTTCTTTAGTTCTTCTTCACTTTCTGCCATAAAGGTGGTATTATCTGCATATCTGAGGTTATTGATATTTCTCCCAGAAATCTTGATTCCAGCTTGTGCTTCATCCAGTCCAGCATTTCGCATGATGTACTCTACATATAAGTCAAATAAACAGGGCAACAATATACAGCCTTGACTTACTCCTTTCCCAATTTGGAACCAGTCTGTTGTTTCATGTCTGTTTCTAACTGTTGCTTCTTGACCTTCAGACAGATTTCTGAGGATGTAGGTCATGTGGTCTGGTATTCCCATCTCTTGAAGAATTTTCAACAGTTTGTTGTGATCTGCACAGTCAAAGGCTTTGGTGTAATCAATAAAGTAGAAGTAGATGTTTTTCTGGCACTCAAGTGCCATTTGATTCAGCAGTTCCTTTCCTGGTATGGAGCTGAAGAAAATGAAAACACTAATTTTGAAAAGATACATGCAGTTTAATTATAAACATAATTTGCAATTACTAAGATATGGAAGCAACCTATTAATAAGTGACCATTGATAGATGAATGGATAAAGAAGCTGCAATACATATGTATATATACATATGTATATGTGTATATACACACACAATGAAATATTACTCAGCATAGACAAGAATGAAATCTTGCCATTTGTAACAATATGGATGTACCTTGAGGGTATTATGCTACATGAAATACATTTGACACAGAAAGACAAATACTTATTTGTGGAATGTAAAAAAAGAAAGCACATGAACAAATATAACTGAACAGAAACAGAGTCATAGATGCAGAGGAAAAACAGGTAGTTGCCAGAGTGGAGGTGATGGAAAGTAGGAGAGAATAGTTAAGAGAGATTAAGAAGTACAAACTTTCAGTTACAAAATAAATGAGTCATGGGAATGAAATATACAGTGTGGGGAATATAGTCAATAATTAGTTAATATCTTTATATGGTGACAGATGGTAACTAGACTTACCATGGTGATCATTTTGAAATGTATAGAAATATAAAATCCCTATGTTTTGTGTCAAGAGATAACATAGTTTTGTATGCCAGTTATACTTTAAAATCAAACTTATAGAAAAACAGATAAGAGACAGATGATGTGGGGAGGGGGAACTGGGAGGTAGTCAAAAGGTACAAAGTTCCAATTATAAGATAATAAGTACTAGGGATGTAATGTATAACATGATTAATATACTTAATACTGCTGTATGTTATATACAAAAAAGAAACTTCAGAGTTTCCTTCACAAGAAAAAAATTTTCTTTTTCTTTTCTTTTGTATCTATACGAGATGATGGATAGTCACTACATTTATTGTGGTGATAGTTTCATGATGTATAAGTAAAACTATAATTATGTACATCTTAAAATTATACAGTGCTATAGGTCAATTATAAATTTTATTATCAATAAAACTGGGCAGGGGAAGAGTAGTTCTGCTTCAGCATACTAAAATCATTAAGTGCTTCTCTGCCTACATGATACAATATCAGAGATAGCAACTATCTTTTTCCATCCCTTACCTCCATTTCCTAAATGTAAAGCTGGACCTAGGCAAAGTTTTTAATAACTCTGGCTTTCATCTTAATTTTACTTTGCCAGGCTAGCACAGTCTCACAGAAGTTCCCATTATATGTCAGGCTGCAAAGTAGGAAGCTTACCTTACAATGGAAAGGTAGCATGGAATGGAACACAGCATGGTTGATTACTCTGTAGGAATAAAAATCAAAAATAGATAAGAAATGTATGATAGAGCAGATGTGAAGAATAGATGTATTGAAAAATAATTACTTCAATTACCTGTAATTTAAAATAATTACCTGGTGCTAGTCAAGCACTTTTACTATGCCTATAACACATGCACATGTGTGCTAAATGCACACAGTAACTTGCTCTGCTTGAAGCAGGGACACTGAATGCCAGCCAGTGATCTATTCTAAAGGATGTGGACACAAGAGCTTTAATTGGAATGTGTGTTTGAGGCAAATTCTCAACTACAACATGGTCGTTGCCCACTCCTTTCTCATATTACTCTTGAGAAAATAACTATTCAAATAGGATAAAAAAAGAATGGACATAGAATATATAACTAAATGTTGTTTTCAAAAGAATAAACATTACAAACACAAATCATCTAGAATGTATACGTTAAAGAGGGATTATCACAAGTAGAATAGTCAGGTTAAATGATTCCACATCATCTCAAGGAAATTATATGACCAAGTAATTTTTTTAATACACAAGTAAGATGATTCTAATTCTGCAACATGGATGATTATGTACTCTGAAAAGTGCTCCTGGTAATGTAAAACTGAGAGTTGGTAAAAATTAAAATAAATATACCTTTAATCCAATAACTAAAACAAAAGTGATGTAACTCTTTCAACAACAACAACAAAAAGAAAACAGGAAAACAAAGGGAAAAATGAAAGAGTGGCTGAAAGAGTGAGCAGTAAGAAAATGCAAATCCTGGAAGCAAATTACGTTGCCAGCACTGGGATCGGTGATTAAGTTCTGGACACACTTCAGGGTTGAGACTGCTATGTAGAGGGGGACTTCATAGTGGGTGGTCAGTAGCATCCTCTGATTCCAAACAGGAGCAAGCATAGATCTTCTCTGAAAGCATCCCTAATTTAGGCTTGGAGTAAGGAGAAAGCCACAGGAGACAGATATAAGAAAGAAGCATAATCCTGTATGTGAGACAGCAAAAGAGACACAGATGTATAGAACAGTCTTTTGGACTCTGTGGGAGAGGGAGAGGGTGGGATGATTTGGGAGAATGGCATTGAAACATGTATAATATCATACAAGAAACGAATTGCCAGTCTAGGTTCAATGCAGGATACAGGATGCTTGGGGCTGGTGCACTGGGATGACCCAGAGAGATGGTATGGGGAGGGAGGTGCGAGGCAGGTTCAGCATTGGGAACAGGTGTACACCCATGGCGGATTCATGTTGATGTATGGCAAAACTAATACAGTATTGTAAAGTAAAATAAAGTAAAATAAAAAAAAAAAAGAAAGGAGCAGAGAAAGGTCTATGCTGAGAGGCCATATATTTTCATATATCCCCGAAGACTCTAAAGAAGAAACTCTGCAGCAGAGAACTCTAAAGCCAAGAAAGATATTCTGCCTACCTACATCCTACATAGGAAACATCCCTAAAACTACAAGAAAATTAACCTCATTTAAAGATGAGTGACTGAACCTCACAGAAAAAATATCAAGTAAAAGAGATAAGAGGAAAACCTAGAGAATACTGAAAGAAAGAACAGTGGAGATATATGACTATAAGCAGATGAAAATTATTACCTAATATTTCATTATAAGCTTTAAAATTAAGAAGAGTATAGACACTATGTAAGACAATCCTGAATCAAGATTGAAAGGACTAGTTTCGATTTACATTTCTCTAATAATTAGCAATGTTGGCTATCCTTTCATGTGCTTTTTGGCCATCTGTATGTTTTCAAACAAACAAGATGATTGCTTCTTGGCAGGAAAGCTATGACTAACCTAGACAGTACGTTAAAAAGCAAAGACATCACTCTGCCAACAAAGGTCCATATAGTTAAGGCTATGTCTTTCCAATAGTCATGTACAGTTGTGAACGCTGGACATAAAGAAGGCAGAGCACTGAAGAATTGGTGCTTTCAAACTGTGGTGCAGGAAAAGATTCTTGAGAGTCCCTTGGAAGGCAAGGAGATCAAATCAGTCAATCTTAAAGGAAATCTACCTGAATACTCTTTGGAAGGACTTGTGCTGAAGCAGAAGCTCCAGTATTTTGGCCATCTGATGCAAACAGCTGACTCCTTGGAAAAGACCCTGATGCTGGAGAAGATTGAAGGCAGAAGGTTCAGAAGAGGGCAACAGAGGATGAGATGGTTGGATGGCATCATTGATTCAATGGACATGAATTTGAGCAAACTCAGGGAGATGGTGAGGGACAGGGAAGCCTGGCATGCTGCAGTCCATGGGGTCATAAAAAGTCAGATATGACTCGGTGACTGAACAACAACATGTCTTCCTCGGATACATGTCTATTTAGATCTTCTGACCATTTCTGATTGAGTGTTCTTTTTATATTGAGCTGCATGAATTGTTTATATACATTTGGAAATTAATCCCTTATCACTTTGTTTGCAAATATTTTTTTCCCATTCTTTCAGTTGTCTTTTCATTTTCTCAGACAGAGAAAGACAAGTATTTGGAATCTAAAAAGATGATACAAATGAACTTATTTACGAAACAGAAACAGACTCACAGACTTTAGAAACACACTTATGGTTACTAAAGAAGAAAGATGGTAGGGAGGGCTAAATTAGTTTGGGATTGACATATACACACTACTATATATAAAATAGATAAACGGGGACCTACAATACAGCACAGGGAACTCTACTCCATATTCTGCAATAACTTATATGGGAAATGGATCTGAAAAAGAATAGATATATGTATAACTGACTCACTTTGCTGTACACATGAAACTAATTATTGTAAATCAACTATACCCCAACATAAAATAAAACTTTTTAAAAAAAGAAAAAAATATGAGGAAGGAAAAAAAAAATGAAAGGGCTGAAAAATTAGATAACTAGATGTGGGGAGAAAGCAAATTAGCCAAGATGGCATGTTCAGATTCTCTCGCCCGTGTTTTGTAAATAATGACTAACAGCTGAGATCATCTGTAGTACTGTGCAAGCACGTCACAAGGTGCTCACTTGGTCAAGGGTTGTGTGCGGTATCTGTATGTGAGCACCACCTAAAGAAGTAGTAACATTATTGCTGTGTCACAGCTGTGTCCTTTGGGTCGGCCACAGGAGGAGAGAATATAGCTGTCTACTGCTCTGGCTGCTGCATCAGCTGGGAGAGAATACTGTTATGGCTGCTGTGCCAGGCAGGAGAGAGGTTGTGTTGTGTTAGGTTATGCTATGGCTGCTGCTACAGCTGCAGCATCAGCCAGGAGAGAATAAATGTGTCTACAGTTGCTACTATGGCTCCTTGAGTTTTCTTCCAGCCTCTTAGTTTGTGCCTTGCCTACCCTGGGTTCTGTGAACAGCATGGACATTGAGATACAGCAAGACAACTGGGGCCCTGAGCAGAATCAGCAATATAATTGGCATAGTCAGCAGGATACCCACTTGATAGAGGAGCCTGAGGCCCCACATAAAAAGAGGCAGCAGGATTCCCAGCAGGTAGAGGAGTTTGAGGCTCCACAGAAGAAGAGGTGGCAGGATCCCCAGCAGGTAAACGAATCTGAGGCTGCACTAGATGGAAGAAGGCAGTGGCCCCCACATACCATGTGATACACTGTGGATGAACCTCCCATGTTGGTAGGTACCCAATATGCTACTGGAAAAGAACAGGGAAATAGCTCCAGAATAAATGAAGAGGCTGAGGCAAAGTGGAAACAATGCCCAGTTGTGGATGTGTCAGGTGGTGAACATAAAGTCTGGATGCTGTAAGAACAATATTGCATACAAACCTGGAATGTTAGGTCCACACACCAAGGTAATATGAAATTGGTCAAACAGGAGATGGCAAGAGTGAACATTGACATTTTAGTAATCAGTGAACTAAAGTGGACCAGAATGGGTGAATTTAATTCAGATGACCATTATATCTACTACTGTGGGTGAGAATTCCTTAGAAGAAATGGAGTAGCCCTCATAATTAACAAAAGATTCCAAAATGCAGTACTTCGGTGCAATCTAAAAAATGATAGAATGACCTCTGTTCATTTCCAAGGTAAACCATTCAATATCACAGTAATCCAAGTCTATGCCCCAGCCACAAATGTCGGAGAAGTTGAAATTGAACAGTTCTATGAGGACCTATAAGACATTCTAGAACCAACACTGAAAAAGATGTCCTTTTCATCAAAGGGGACTGGAATGCAAAAGTCGGAATTCAGGAGATACCTGGAGTAAGAGAAAGTTTGGCCTTGGAATGCAAAATGAAGCAGGGCAAAGGTTAACAGTTTTACCAAGAGAACACATTGGTCATAGCAAACACCCTCTTCCAACAACACGAGAGAGAACTCTACACATGGATATCACCAGATGGTCAATACCAAAATCAGACTGATATATTCCTTGCAACGGAAGATGGAGAAGCTCTGTACAGTCAGCAAAAACAAGACCAGGAGCTGACTGTGGCTCAGATCATGAACTCCTTACTGCAAAATTCAGACTTAAATTGAAGAAAGTAGGGAAAACCCCTAGGCCATTCAGGTATGATCAAAATTAAATCCTTTATGATTACACAATGGAAGTGACAAATAGATTCAACGGATTAGATCTGAAGGACAGAGTGCCTGAAGGACTATGGACAGAGGTTCATAACATTGTACAGAAGGCTGTGATCAAAACCATCCCCAAGGAAAAGAAATGAAACAAGGCAAAATGGTTGTCTGAGGAGACCTTACAAATAGCTGAGAAAAGAGAAGTGAAAGGCAAAGGAGAAAAGGGAAGATATACCCATCTGAATGCAGAGATCCAAAGAATATCAAGGAGAGATAGGAAAGCTTTCCTCAGTGGTCAGAGCAAACAAATAGAGGAAAAACAATAGAATGGGAAAGACTACAGATCTCTTCAAGAAAGTTAGAGATACCAAGGGAAAATTTCATGCAAAGATGGGCATAATAAAGGACAGAAATGGTATGAACCTAACAGAAGCAGAAGATACTAAGAAAAGATGGCAAGAACACAAAGAACTATACAAAAAAGATCTTCATGACCCAGATAACCACGATAGTGTGATCACTCACCTAGAGCCATACATCTTAGAGTGCAAAGTCAAGCGGGCCTTAGGAAGTATCACTACAAAGAAACCTAGCAGAGGTGATAGAATTCCAGTTGAGCTATTTCAAATCCTAAAAGATGATGCTGTGAAAGCACTACACTCAACATGCCAGCAAATTTGGAAAACTCGGCAGTGGCCACAGGACTGGAAAAGGTCAGTTTTCAATCCAATCCCAAAGAAAGGCAATGCCAAAGAATGTTCAGACTACCACACAATTGCTCTCATCTCACACACTAGCAGAGCAGTTCTCAGAATTCTCCAAGCTAGGCTTCAACACTATGAACACCGTGAAATTCCAGATGTTCAAGCTGGAATTGGAAAAGGCAGAGGAACCAGAGATCAAATTGTCAACATCCGTTGGATCATAGAAAAAGAAAGATAATTCCAGGAAAACATCTACTTCTGCTTCATTGACTATGCTAAAGCCTTTGACTGTGTGAATCACAACTAACTGTGGAAAATTCTTAAAGAGTTGGGGGGGGGGTCCCAAGATAGTAGAGGAATAGGACGGGGAGAGCACTTTCATCAAAAGATCATTTGGATACTGAGCAACTTCCACGAAACAACTTCTGAACGCTGGCAGAGGACACCAGGCACTCAGAAAGGCAGCCCATTCTCTTGGAAAGGAGGTAGGACAAAATAAAAAAGAGAGACAAAAGAGTTAGGGATGGGAACCTGTCCTGGGGAGGGAGTTGTGTAGGAGGAGGTTTCCAAACAGTGGGAAACTGTCTCACAGATGGATCTGTGGGGAGTTTTGAAATCTCAGAGTGCAACATAACTGGAAGGAAAAAGAAAACCTACAGAATAGGCACCTAACCGCAACTGCCAGTGGAGAAGTAGCCCAGATGCTCACATCCACCACCTGCAAGCAGGGGCTGGACAGGGAGGCACAGGGCGGCATCATCGGTCCTTAGGGTAAGGATGGGGCCTGAATGCCCTGAGGACAATCTGAGGGAGCTAAGGTGAGATAGAAACCCAAACTGTGGGATTACCAGAGAGGAGAAAAAAGACAGAGAGAAAGAGAGAGAGAGAGAGAACTTCCCCATGAAAAGCTCTAATGCCAGCCTGGCCCACTCACAGAACAAAGGATTGAGCGAATACCAAAGGAGTGCTGGTCACTGCGTACAGGCCACTCCTCCCACCAGAGGCAGAGAGGCAGGCAAGCGATAGCCAGAGCTGGAAGGCAAGGCGCTGCTCCAATTTAGACCCAAGACTAGCATCTTTCACCAAACTGTGAGCAGGCTCCCTGTTACTAACCACATCTTCCAGGGATCCTGGACAGTTGACATCTGCCAGGAAGGTCACAGCCTGAGATCAGCTCCCCAGAGGAAACACACAACACACCTGAGATGGTGCTTTTGTGGTGCACCCAGGAAACTCAGCACCCGGGACCAGGGAGGTGATTAAGATGCACGACCCACCTGGGACAGTGTGCTCACCAAGCACCTGGTCGCCTGAGCTGTTCAGACCTGGGAAGGACACACAACGCATGCCCAACCAAGTCTATGCCCTTGTGGAGTACCTGAAAACCTGAACCTGAGCAGCTTAGACCTGGGAAGTGCACAAAACACAGGGCCTGCTTTGGACCTAATTTTAAAGCAAATTTCATATATATATATATTTGGAGAAGGCAATGGCACCCCACTCCAGTACTCTTGCCTGGAAAATCCCATGGATGGAGGAGCCTGGTAGACTGCAGTCCATGGGGTCACCAAGATTTGGACACGACTGAACAACTTCACTTTCACTTTTCACTTTCATACATTGGAGAAGGAAATGGCAGCCCACCTCCAGTGTTCTTGCTTAGAGAATCCCAGGGACGGGGGATTCTCTGGGTCGCACAGAGTCGGACACGACTGAAGTGACTTAGCAATATATATTTTATAACTTTCGTGATTCATTTTGTTTTCTATTTTTAATATTGTATTTTTGAGAGTCAAACATCTACTCTCCACCATGACACATCCATCTTGGGTGGCCCTACATGGCATGGCTCATAGTTTCATTGAGTTAGACAAGGTTGTGCTGCATGTGATTAGATTAGTCTGTCTGTCCTCTGATGGTGAAGGATAAGAGGCTTATGAAAACTTCCTGATGGGATAAACTGACTGAGGGGGATACTGGGTCTTGTTCTGGTGGGCAGGGCCATGCTCAGTAAATCTTTAATCCAATTTTCTGTTCATGGATAGAGCTGTGTTCCCTTCCTGCTATTTACCTGGGTGGCTCATATGGTAAAGCATCTGTCTACAATGTGAGAGGCCCAGGTTCGATCCCTGAGTGAAGATCCCCTGGAGAAGGAAATGGCAATCCACTCCAGTACTATCACCTAGAAAATCCCATGAACAGAGGAGACTGTTAGGCTACAGTCCATGGGGTCGCAAAGAGTCAGACATGACTGAGCGACTTCACTTTCCTTTCCTTTAAACCATGGTGGGCTTCCCTGGTGGTTCAGGTGGTAAAGAGTCTGCCTGCAGTGTGGGGGACCAGGTTCGATCCCTGGGTTGGGAAGATCCCCTGGAGAAAGAAATGGCAACCCACTCCAGTATTCTTGCCTGGAAAATCCCATGGGTGGAGGAGCCTAGCAGGCTATAGTCCATAGAGTTACAAAGAGTTGGACAAGACTTTCAAACTATAGTGGAGGTAACGAAGATAATGGTGCTGCTGCTGCTAAGCTTCAGTGCTTCAGTCGTGTCCAACTCTGTGTGACCCCATAGACGGATAATGGTGACTTCCCTCAAAAGATCCCATGCATGTATTGCTACAGTCCATGCTCCCAACCCTGCAGTAGGCCACCACCAACCCACACCTTTGCTGGAGACTCCTGGACACCCATAAGCAAGATGGGTCATGGTGCAGAGTTCTTACAAAATGTGATCCACTGGAGAAGGGAATGGCAAACCACTTCAGTACTCCTGCCTTGAGAACCCCATGAACAGTATGAAAAAGTAAAAATATGGGACACTTAAAGATGAACATTAGGTGCCCAATATGCTACTGGAGATCAGTGGAGAAATAACTCCAGAAAGAATGAAGAGATGGAGCCAAAGCAAAACAACACCCAGTTGTGGATGTGACTGGTGATAGAAGCAAGGTCCCATGCTGTAAAGAGCAATATTTCATAGGAACCTGAAATGTTAGGTCCATGAATCAAAGCAAATTGGAAATGATCAAACAGGAGATGGCAAGAGTGAACGTCAACATTCTAGGAATCAGCGAACTAAAAGGTACTGGAATGGGTGAATTTAACTCAGATGACCATTATATCTACTACTGTGGGCAAGAATCCCTTAGAAGAAATGGAGTAACCATCATACTCAACAAAAGAGTCCAAAATTCAGTACTTGGATACAGTCTCAAAAACAACAGAATGATCTCTGTTTGTTTCCAAGGCAAACGATTCAATATCACTGTAATCCAAGTCTATGCCCCAACCAGTAGTGCTGAAGAAGCTGAAGTTGAATGATTCAATGAAGACATACAAGACCTTCTAGAATTAACATCCAAAAAACATGTCCTTTTCATTATAGGGGACTGGAATGCAAAAGTAAGAAGTCAAGAAACACCTGGAGTAACAGGCAAATTTGACCTTGGAATACGGAATGAAGCAAGGCAAAGGCTAATAGAGTTCTGCCAAGAGAATGCACTGGTCATAGCAAACACCCTCTTCCAACAACACAAGACTCTACACATGGACATCACCAGATGGTCAACGCTGAAATCAGACTGATTATATTCTTTGCAGCCAAAAATGGAGAAGCTTTATACAGTCAGCAAAAACAAGACCAAGAGCTGACTGTGACTCAGATCATGAACTCCTTATTGCGAGATTCATACTTAAATTGAAGAAAGTAGGGAAAACCACTAGACCATTCAGGTGTGACCTAAATCTAATTCTTAGGTTTAAGGGACTAGTTCTGATAGACAGAGTGCCTGGTGAACTATGGGTGGAGGTTCATGACATTGTACAGGAGGCAGGGAGCCAGACCATCCCCAAGAAAAATAAATGCATAAAAAGCAAAACGTCTGACTGAGAAGGCCTTGCAAATAGCTGTGAAAAGAAGAGAAGCAAAAAGCAAAGGAGAAAAGGAAAGATATACCCATTCGAATGCAGAGTTCCAAAGAATAGCAAAGAGAGATAAGAAAGCCTTTCTCAGTGATCAGTGCAAAGAAATAGAGGAAAACAACAGAATGGGAAAGACTAGAGATGTCTTCAAGAAAGTTAGATACCAAGGGAACATTTCATGCAAAGATTGACTCAATAAAGGACAGAAATGGTATGGACCTAACAGAAGCAGGACACATATTAATCAAACAAATGAAGATCAAACACAAGGAGCAAATGTTAAAAGCAGCAAGGGAAAGGCAACAAATAACACACAAGAGGATCCCCATAAGGATAATAGCTGATCTTCCAATAGAAACTCTTCAGGCCAGAAGGGAATGGCAGGACTTATTTAAAGTGAAGAAAGAGGAAAACCTACAACCAAGATTACTATATCCAGCAAGAATCATGTTCAAATATGAAGGAGAAATCAAAAGCTTTACAGACGAGCAAAAGCGGAGAGAATTCAGCACCACCAAATCAGCTCTTCAACAAATGCTAAAGGATCTTCTCTAGAGAGGAAACACAGAAAAGGTTTATAAACTCAAACCCAAAACAACAAAGTAAATGACAATGGGATCATACTTATCAATAATTACCTTAAAGGTAAATGGGTTGAATGCCCCAACCAAAAGACAAAGACTGGATGAATGGCTACAAAAACAAGACCCCTATACATGCTGTCTACAAAAGACCCACCTCAAACCAAGGGACGCATACAGACTGAAAGTGAAGGGCTAGAAAGAGATATTTCATGCAAATAGAGACCAAAAGGAAGCAGGAGTAGCAATAATCATATCAGATAAAATAGACTTTGAAATAAAGGCCATGAAAAGAGACAAAGGACACTACATAATGATCAAAGGATCAACCCAAGAAGAAGATATAACAATTATAAATATATATGCACCCAACATAGGAGCACCTCCATACATAAGGCAAATGCTAACAAGTATGAAAGGGGAAATTAACAGTAACACAATAGCAGTGGGAGACTTTAATACCCCACTCACACCTATGGATAGATCAACTAAACAGAAAATTAGCAAGGAAACACAAACTTTAAATGATACAATGAACCCAGTTGGACCTGATTGATATCTATAGGACATTTCACCCCAAAACAATGAATTTCACCTTTTTCTCAAGTGCACACTGAACATTCTCCAGGATAGATCACATTCTGGGCCATAAATCTAGCTTTAGGAAATTGAAAAAAATTAAAATCATTTCAAGCATCTTTTATGATCACAATGCAGTAAGATTAGATGTCAACTAGAGGGGGGGAAAACTATGAAAAATGCAAACATATGGAGGCTAAATGGCATGCTTCTGAATAACCAACAAATCATGGAAGAAATCAAAAAGGAAATCAAAATATGCATAGAAACAAATGAAAATGAAAACATGACAACCCAAAACCTATGGGATTCAGTAAAAGCAGTGCTAAAGGGGAAGGTTCATAGCATTACAAACTTACCTCAAGAAACAAGAGGAAAAATAAGATAAATAACCTAACTTTATACCTAAAGCAACTAGAAAAAGAAGAAATGAAGAACTCCAGAGTTAGGAGAAGGAAAGAAATCATAAAAATTAGGACAGAAATAAATGAAAAAGAAGCAAAGGAGACTATAGCAAAAATCAACAAAACTTAAAGCTGGTTCTTTGAGAAGATAAATGAAGTAGACAAACCATTAGCCAGACTCATCGAGAAAAAAAGGGAGAAGAATCCAATCAACAAAATTAGAAATGAAAATAGAGAAATCACAACAGACAACACAGAAACACAAAGGATTATAAAAGGCTACTATCAGCAACTTTATGCCAATAAAATGGACAACTTGGAAGAAATGCATGAATTTTTAGAAAAGTATAATCTTCCAAAACTGAACCAGGAAGAAATAGAAAATATTAACAGACCCATCACAAGCATGGAAATAGAAACTGTAATCAAAAATCTTCCAACAAAATCCCAGGACCACAAGGCTTCACAGGTGAATTCTACCAAAAATTTAGAGAAGAGGTAACCCCTATTCTACTCAAACTCTTCCAGAAAATTTCAGAGGGAGGTAAACTCCCAAACTCATTCTATGAGGCCACCATCACCCTCATACCAAAACCAGACAAAGATCCCATGAAAAAAGAAAACTACAGGCCAATATCACTGATGAATATAGATGCAAAAATCTTCAACAAAATTCTAGCAAACAGAATCCAACAACATATTAAAAAGATCGTACATCATGACCAAGTGGGTTTTATCCCAGGGATGCAAGGATTCTTCAGTATTCAGAAATCAATCAATGTGATACACCTCATTAACAAACTGAAGGATAAAAACCAAATGATTATCTCAATAGATGCAGAGAAACCCTTTGACAAAATTCAACACCCATTTATGATAAAGCTCTCCAGAAAGCAGGCACTTGGAAGATTTTTGATTACAGTTTCTATTTCCATGCTTGTGATGGGTCTGTTAAGATTTTCTATTTCTTCCTGGTTCAGTTTTGGAAGATTATACTTTTCTAAGAATACATGCATTTCTTCCAAGTTGTCCATTTTATTGGCATACCTCACCATAATAAAATCCATAGGTGAAAAACCCACAGCAAACATTATCTTCAATGGCAAAAAATTGAAAGCATTTCCCATAAAGTCAGGAACAAGACAAGAATGTCCACTCTCACCACTACTATTCAACATAGTTTTGAAAGTTTTAGCCACAGCAATCAGAGAAGAAAAAGAAATAAAAGAAATCCAGATTGGAAAAGAAGTAAAACTCTCACTGTTTGCAGATGACATGATCCTCTACATAGAAAACCTTAAAGATACCACCAGAAAATTACTAGAGCTAATCAATGAATATAGTAAAGTTGCAGGATATAAAATTAATACCAGAAATCCCTTGCATTCCTATACACTAACAATGAGAAAACAGAAAGAGAAATTAAGAAAACAATCCCATTCACCAATGTGATGAAAACAATAAAATACTTAGGAATAAATCTACCTAAAGAAACAAAGGAATTGGGGGCAGGAGGAGAAGGGGACAACAGAGGATGAAATGGCTGGATGGCATCACTGACTCGATGGACATGAGTCTGAGTGAACTAAGGGAGTTGGTGATGGACAGGGAGGCCTGGCGTGCTGTGATTCATGGGGTCACAAAGAGTCTGACACAACTGAGAAACAAAAGACCTATATATAGAAAACTATAAAAAAAAACTGATGAAAGAAATCAAAGGTGACACAAATAGATGGAGAAATATACCATGTTCATGGATCAGAAGAATCAATATAGTGAAAATGAGTATACTACCCAAAGTAATCTATAGATTCAATGCAATCCCTATCAAGCTACCACTGGCATTTTCCACCGAATTAGAACAAATAATTTCACAATTTGTATGGAAATACAAAAAAAAATCTTGAATAGCCATGGCAATCTTGAGAAGGAAGAATGGAACTGGAAGAATCAACCTGCCTGACTTCAGACTATATTACAAAGCTACAGTTATCAAGACAGTATGGTACAGGCACAAAGACAGAATTATAGATCAATGGAGCAAAATAGAAAGCCCAGAGATAAATCCACGCACCTATGGACACCTTAACTTTGACAAAGGAGGCAAAAATACACAATGGAGGAGAGAAAATCTCTTTAACAAGTGGTGCTGGGAAATCTCATCAACCACCTGTGAAAGAATGAAACTAGAACACTTTCTAACATCATACACAAAAGTAAACCCAAAATGGATTAAAGCTTAAAGTAAGAGCAGAAACCACAAAACTCCTAGAGGAAAACATAGGCAAAGCACTCTCTGACATAAATCACATCAAGATCCTCTATGAACCACCTCCCAGAGTAATGGAAATAAAAGCAATAATAAACAAGTGGAACCTAATTAAACTTAAAAGCTTTTGCACAATGAAGGAAATTATAAGCAAGGTGAAAAGACAGCCTTCAGAATGGGAGAAAATAATATCAAACAAAGCAACTGACAAAAAATAAATCTCAAAAATATACAAACAGTTCAGGCAGCTCAATACCAGAAAAATAAATGGCCCAATCAAAAACAGGCCAAAGAACAAAACAGACATTTATCCAAAGAAGACATACAGATGGCTAACAAACACATGAAAAGATGCTCAACATCACTCATTATCAGAGAAAGGTAAATCAAAACCACAGTGAGGTACCATCTCACACTGGTCAGAATGGCTGCTGTCAAAAAGTCTACAAACAATAAATACTGGAGAGGGTGCAGACAAAAGGGAACCCTCTTACACTGTTGGTGGGAATGCAAACTAGTACAGCCACTATGGAGAACAGTGTGGAAATTCCTTAAAAAGTTGAAAATAGATCTGCCATATGACCCAGTAATCCCACTGCTGGGCATACACACCGAGGAAACCAGAACTGAAAGAGACACGTACACCCCAGTGTTCATCGAAGCACTGTTCACAGGAGCTAGGACATGGAAGCAACCTAGATGTTCATTGCCAGACAAATGGATAGGATAGTTTTGGTACATGTACGTAATGGAATATTCAGTTCAGTTGAGTCACTCAGTCATGTCCAACTCTTTGCAACCTCATGAATCACAGCACGCCAGGCCTCCCTGTCCATCACCAACTCCCGGAGTTAACTCAAACTCATGTCCATCGAGTCGGTGATGCCATCCAGCCATCTCATCCTCTGTTGCCCCCTTCTCCTCCTGCCCTCAATCCCTCCCAGCATCAGGGTTTTTTCCAATGAGTCAACTCTTTGCATAAGGTGGCCAAAGTATTGGAGTTTCAGCTTTAGCATCAGTCCTTCCAATGAACACCCAGGACAGATCTCCTTTAGGCTGGACTGGTTGGACCTCCTTGCAGTCCAAAGGAGCAGAATCAAGGGATCCTTACCTATTACATTCCCAGCAAGGACAATATGTGGGGAAAGGTGATTGCTAAAATCATGCCTTTGTAATGTTACATGTTAAGAAAGCACTAATGATGGGAGAAGTATTTGATAATCAGGCATATACAATGGAATTCTGGCATTGTAGGAGAAGCAGAGAGGTTACTTTCAAATACCCCTAGATATCTGAAATTTGAAATGCTCTCTAAATCCTGTTATTAGTCCAGGTCCATCAAGAAAATAAGGACAGAAAACTGCCTTCTTTTAGTTTCTCTATTATCTATTTGTGCATTTTCTTATCTCCCTCTTCTGTACCTTATGTCTTCCACCATTAACTTGGCAGTGGTTGAAAGAAGTGGAGAGGCTCATGTGGGTTGGAGGCTGGAAAGGAGAACTGCAATGGTACCTGTACTTTTTGTTGTTGTTGTTAAAGGTGTTCAGAATTTTGGAGGAAGCTAAAGATCAATTCAGTTTAGAAAACTATTCCATTAGTCATATAACACTGGAACAAGTCCTCCCGACCTTTGCTAACCTACAGAATACAGACACTTATTTTTAAAAGGTATCATGAGATTCAGTTCCAACCAGGGGTCATTATATCTTCTTTAGACTACTCTCTACTGTATCTGGATACATGGAGGGGCATTCCTATGTGTGTATCTTAGTGTAAATATGTTTATGTAATAAAGAGCCCCCCAAAGAATATTCATATCCCTTCTTTGTATATTAACATGGGCAGCCTGTGTATCCAGCATGTGCAAATCTAAAGACATTTGGTGAAATTTTTGTTTTCTCTCCTGGAAATATGAAACAGTAGCATTTATCAGTGTGGGGTCAAGAATCTATTCCTGAGTATTCTGATTGTTTGAACAGAAACATCCAGAAATGATGAAGCTAGGACAGCTTGAAGAGCTAGGTTTATGTCCTTACTAACGAAATATTTTAAAAGCTGAGGTATTGATAAAAGGAAGATAAAGACTAGAGCAAGTCATCTTTCCCATTAAGTACACACACAGAGATATGTACATAAACATACATAAACACACACATACACAACCCAATTGTTTACCAAAAATAATCTCATTAAAATAAATACCCAAAGTTTAAGGGCTTCCTTGCAGCTCAGGAGTAGAAAATCCTCCTGCAGTGCAGGAGAAGCAGGTTCAATCACTGGGTCAGGAAGATCCTCTGGAGAACAAAATGGCAGCCCACTCCAGTATCCTTGCCTGGGAAATCCCATTCACAGAGGAGCCAAGCAGGCTACAGTCCATTGGGTGGTAAAGTCGGACACGACTTAGTGACTAAACCCCCACAACCACCAACGTTTAAGGGACAAATTGCGTTATTTCTAAAACTTAAGCCCAGATTCTACATTCATAAGAGAATCTTTTTACCAAGCACATTTAAAATTCAAGGATAGAAACAGTCTTTAAAAATAGTGTATTTTTTTTTGTATCCTTGCCTCACCTCTGACTAAGAAGGAATGAAGGAGAAATGAAGTGGAACAAGAGACAGGGAGCTCTTTTCATTCTTGTTTGGGCAGATGGAGTTCTTGCTTAAGCAGCATGAGAAATCTAAACACCTCCAGAATCATAGAGATAAGCAGACAAGTAAGATGAGCCTTGTTGAATGGCAAAATGTAAATAGTCCATGAAGCTGCTATTTGGGGATGGTTCCAGGTTTTTACATCCTCGATTGGATATCGTGAGTAATAAAGTGATATTCAGAAGCTATTTTCTATTCTATTGTTTTGTTTTGTTTTTACCTGTAATATAACTTCCTCTGGGTTCCATAACCATACCTGCCACAGATATTTGACAAATGATTTCAGTAACTGCAAATTTTGTCTCCCAGGGTGATCATCTTCAAAAAGGGGAGACAACTCATTTTATTAAGCTCTTACTTGTATCCAGTCTCCCATCTGGCTTCGCTAATGACCCTTTTTAACTTTCCTTTAGTCTGGTTGTCTTTTTCACTGTCCCTCTCTATCTCTCTCTTCATTTTCCAACAAGCACTTTAACAATGAGGATTATCTATACAGAAGTAAAGAGAATGCTGAGAGAAAATTCTCAAGGCCAAAACAAACTTGGAAGATGGATCCTTCCTAAGGCTGGGATTCAGATCTTCTTGCAGAAGGTTTAATTGTGTTTCATTTCATCGTGGGGAAATTCACTGTCCCTGGACCAGAGCTGTCCCATACCTGCTGAGCAAGCAGGAATTATTCCTCCGTACAGGCTGCCTAGGCTGACCAACAATGATTGGATCTGGCAAGCAGGAAACTCTTCTCTAGGGTTGTCGGCAGGGTAGTGCTAAGAAGTGGTCAACTCCGTGAATCACTGGAAATTCACACTTAGTGGTGGGGTGGGAGGAGCGGGGCGAGAGTGAGCGGAGAGCCGCGGGGGAGCGGGGGCGGCCAGTCACAAAATGTGCTCCACATCTACTGCTGGCAGCAGCAAGGTAAGCAAGAAGAATCTAAAGCACTCTTAACGAATAGAAACTCCTTGTCCTGCAGTGTTCCCCCAGCGCCCTCTACTGATTAATAGATTAAAGATTAATCTGTCAGTCAGTTCAAGAACGAAAGTCTATTTGGCCCCTTGAAGAGGCAACAAATTGATACTTGGGTGGCTCCGATGGTAAAGAATCTGCTTACAATGCAGGAGACCTAGGTTCGATCGGTGGCACGGGAAGATGCCCTGGAGAAGGGAATGGCAACCGACTCCATTATTCTTGTCTGGAGAAATCCATGGACAGAGGAGCCTGGCGGGCTACAGTCCATGGATTCGCAAAGAGTCGGACATGACTGAGCGACTAACACTTTCACAAAGCAATGGAGAGAGGATTTGCCCTCGGACAGTCAGAATTCAAAACCTGTGATTCGCTAAGTTACACTGGAACTGGGCAATCGGGTGGGGTCTGCCAAGAGGAGCTAGCATCAACAAAACTGGGGAGCAGGAGAAAGGTTTGCTGGTGGGTGAACCGGAAACCTAGTGGGACAGGGCAGAGCGCCACGTGCTGAAGGGTGGTAGGGTTAGGGTAGGGGTAGGCTGAGAAGGCTGGAGAAAAGGGCTGCATGCCTTACGCCCGCGAGATGATAGAGGTGGGGGGAAGCTTTTGGGTGGCCAGCCTCTTGGGGGTTGCAGGGCCCTGTACTTGCACCTCACCTCTGGAAGTTGTCTGTTTAACCTCGACAGACTCTCTCCTTAAACATCTTGAAGATGACCTTGACATATAAAAGAGGGGGGCCCGTGAGTTGTGGAGGATTGTGGGGTCGTCCAGTAGGGTCCACTGGCGAGGAACCTGGAGAGCAAGCAACAGGGCGCCAAGGTAGGGCCTTGAGGACAGCGTGGTTGATGGGGTGAAGTAGGCTGAAAAGGGAGGAAGGAGAGGGCTGACTGGTGCTGAGGAGGCAGGAAGAGCAGGGGGGGCGCTCGGCTGGTTGAGGTTGGCGTGAGACCGGGATGGGTGTGCGCTTGCGCGGGGAAGGGGCGGAGTGGTGCCCCTTTACTGAAAGCGGCGCATGCACGCGCGCGGCACGTGCCGCAAACCTGCGGGGGCGGGGAGAGAGGGCCGGTTTGCTTCTGAGGCAAAGGTGGAGGTGGTGGCGGTTAAGAGGCTTGAACGGTGAGTGTCAGAACCTCCCAGACCTTGGTCTTTCTTCCCAAGTTCCCCTGCTCAGGGGAATGCTCCCCAGACTCCCCGAGGGCCAACCCCATTGCCAGCACTCAGAACTTCCAGCCCGAAAGTGCATCCTCCCCCTTAACCCAATGTCCCCCCTCAAAAAAAGAGGAAAAAAAGAAAAACCGTCCACAACTCTCTCTGCTCCCCTCCAAAACAAAACTAAAGCAGAAAAACAACTCCTAAATAGCCCATGTATATTACTTTTTATATATTATATAAGAATTATATATATAATTAAGAATTATACAATATGTATTGTATCATATTAAATATATATATATAATACATATATATATTATATGGTGGTCCAGTGTCATATTGCCTCCTCGTTCTATGTTGACCCTTCTACCTTGAGGTATTGCTGTTACTATTAGTTCAACTTTGTATGATTTCACATATATTTTTCTCTGCCTCTGATTAAATACATTCAGTACTATGTAAGTTGATCATATATAACCTTTATTATGTTGAGTTGCATTCCTACTGTACCCAATTCGTTGAGAGTTTTTATCGTGAGAGAAAAATTTTGCAATGCCTTTTCTGCAAGCATTGAGAATTTTGTCTTTCAGCCTATTAATAGTGTGTCACTTTTATTGATTTCCACATATTAAACCATTCATGCATCCAGGGATAAATCTCATTTGATCATAGTCTGTAATCCTTTTAATATGCTATTGAGTTTGTTTTGCTAATATTTAGTTGAAACTATTTTCATCTATAATTATCAGATAATAACCTNTTTATGCATTGTTTTTTTTTTTTTTTTTTTCCTTGTAGTGTATCTATCAGTCTTTGATGTCCTTGTAAAAGGAGACTTTGAACATGATTGGATTCTTCTTTAAATTTGTGGTGGCTGAAGGAGCTTGGTAGAATTCACCAGTGAAACCACATGATCCTGGACATTTTTGTTGTTGTTTGGGAGATTTTTTTTTTTTAATACTAATCTAATCTCCTTATTCATTATTGATTTGTACAAATTTTCTATTTCTTTGTAGTTCCATTTTAGTAGGTTGTATGTTTCTAGAAACAACCTATTTCTTCTAGGTTCATGGTATTCCCTTATCCTTTGTGTTACTGTGGTGTTGATTGTAAAGTCACCTATTTCATTTTTTATTTAGTTTTGAGTCTTCTTTCCTTTTATTAGTGTAATAAAGCTTTGTCAGTTTATCTTTTTTTTTTTAGGTTCTTGTTTTTGTTAACCTTTTCCGTGGTATTCATGGACCCTATTTCATTTATTTCTGCTTTTGACCTTTGTTATTTCCTTCCTTCTTCTAACTTTGAGCTTAGTTTGCTCTTTTTCTAATTTCTTGATGTTTAAAGTTAGGTTGTCTGTTTGAGATCTTTTCTCTCAGTGTGTGTACATTGATATTATTACTTTCCCTGTTAGAACTGCTTTGGCTGCATCCCATAAGTTTTGGTATGTTGTGTTTCCTTTTTCATTCCTTTCAAGATATATTTTAAATTCCCTCTCTTCTTTGATTCATTGAATGTGCAGAAGTGTGTTGTTTAATTTTCACACATTTGTAAATTTTTCAGTTTACTTCCTATTATTGATTTTTATTTCTTACCATTGTGTTCAGGAAAGATACTTGGTATGATTTCAGTCTTCTTATATTTCCTAAGGCTTGTTAAGTGACCCATATATGATCTCTTCTGGAGAATATTCCATGTGCACTGTAGAATATGCTGCTGTTGAGTGGAATGTTCTTCATATTTCTGTTAGGTCAATTTACTCTAAGGTAGAGTTCAATTATAGTGTTTCCTAATTAAATTTCTCTCTGGATGATATATATGTTTTTGAAAGTCAGGTATTGAAGTCCTCTACTATTATTGTATTGTTGTCTCTTTATCCTTTCATATCTGTTAGTATTCAAGTGATGTATTTAGGTATTCCAAAGTTGGATAAATACTTTTTTAAAATTTATTCTTTAATTGGAGGAAAACTGTTTTACAATATTATGTAATGCAACCAAAATTATATATATATATATATCACCTCCCTCTCTTGAGCCTCCCTCTGCTCGCCCCCACCCCTCTAGGTAATTACAGAGCCCTGGATTAGGCTTCCTGTCTTACATAGCAACTTCTCATTAGCTATCTGTTTTACACATGGTAGTGTATATATGTTGATGCTACTTTCACCATTTGTACTACTTTCTCCTTCCCCTACCATGTCCACAAGTTCATTCTCTATATTTGCATATTCATTCCTTCCCTGCAAATAGGTTCATCAATACCTTTATTCTAGATTCCCTATATATGCATTAATATACAATGTTTGTTTTTCTCTTTCTGAATTACTTCACTGTGTAAAACAGGCTTTAAATTCATCCATCTCACTAAAACTGACTGAGTTAATTCTTTTTTATGGCTGAATAATATTCCATTATATATATGTATCAAAACTTCTTTATTCATTCTTCCATCTATGAACATTTAGGTTGCTTCCATGTCTGAGCTATTGTAAATAGTGCTGGTACTTTGGGGTACATATGTCTTCTTCAGTTATGGGTTTCTCAGGGTATATGCCCAGTAGTGGGATTGCTGGGTCATATGGTAGCTTTTTGTTTTTTAAGGAATTTCCATACTCTCCTTCATAGTGGCTGTATCAATTAAATTCCCACCAACAGTGAAAGAGTGCCTTGTCTCCATATCTTCTCCAGCATTTATTGTTTGTAGATTTTTTGATGATGGGTCATTCTGACTGGTGTGAAGTGATGTTTTGCTGTATTTTGATTTGCATTTCTCTGCTTCCCTGGTGGCTCAGACGGTGAAGAATCTGCCTGCAATGTGGGAGACCTGGGTTCAGTTCCTGGGTTAGGAAGATCCCCTGGAGGAGGGCATGGCAACCCACTTCAATATTCTTGCCTGGATAATCTGCCTGGACAGAGGAGCCTGGCAAGCTACAGTCCATGGGGTCACAAAGAGTTGGACATGACTGAGCGACTGCACACACATGCACAATAATAAGTGAAACTGAACATCTTTTCATGTGTTTATTGGCCATCTGTATGTCATCACTGGAGAAATATCTATTTAGGATTTAGATCTTCTGCCATTTTTTGATTGGGCTGTTTGTTTTTCTGATATTGAGCTCTGTGGTGAAATTAATAGATACTTACTCTTGGAAGGAAAGTTATGACCAACCTAGACAGCATATTAAAAAGCAGAGACATTCCTTTGCCAACAAAGATCCGTCTAGTCAAGGCTGTGGTCTTTCCAGTAGTCATGTATGGATGTGAGAGTTGGACTATAAAGAAAGCTGAGCACAGAAGAACTGATGCTTCTGAACTGTGGTGTTGGAGAAGACTCTTGAGAGTCCCTTGGACTGCAAGGAGATCCAACCAGTCCATCGTAAAGGAGATCAGTCCTGGGTGTTCACTGGAAGTTCTGATGTTGAAGCTGAAACTCCAGTACTTTAGCCACCTGATGCAAAGAGCTGACTCATTTGAAAAGACCCCGATACTGGGAAAGATTGAGGGCAGGAAAAGAGGATGACAGAGGATGAGATGGTTGGTTGACATCACTGACTCAATGGACATGAATTTGGATAAACTCCAGGAGTTGGTGATGGACAGGGAAGCCTGGCATGCTGTGGTTCATGGGGTCACAGAGTCGGACACAACTGAGCAAATGAACTGAACTGAAGCTGCCTATATATTTTGGAGATTAGTCCTTTGTCAGTTATTTTGTTGTAATTATTTTCCCCCATTCTAAGTGTTATCTTTTAATCTTGTTTAGTCTTTCCTTTTCTGTGCAAAAGCTTTTAAGTTTAATTAGATCCCATTTTTTAAATTTTTATTTCCATTACTCTAGAAGGTGAGTCATAGAGGATTTTGCTGGATTTATGTCAAGAGTGTACTGACTATGTTTTCCTCTAAGAGCTTCATAGTTTCTGATCTTACATTTAAGTCTTTAATCCATTTTGAGTTTATTTTTGTGTGTGGTGCTAGGAAGTGTTCTAGTTTCATTCTTTGTTCTTTTGTTTTGAATGAAAAGTGTTCTTTTCATACTGTCCAGTTTTCCCAGCATGACTTATTGAAGAGGCTGTCTTTTCTCCATTGTATATTCTTGCCTCCTTTGTCAAACATAAGGTGTCCATAGATGTGTGGGCTTCCTATCTTGTTCCATTGGTCTATATTTCTGTTTTTGTGCCAGAACCATACTGTCTTGATGACTGTAACTTTGGAGTATAGTCTGAAATCAAGAAGGTTGATTCCTCTAGCTCCATTTTTCTTCCTCAAGGTTGCTTTGGATATTCAGTGTTTTTTGNTGCTCATAGTAGTCTTTTATGATCCTTTGTATTTCTGCATTTTCTGTTGTAAATTTTCCTTTTTAATTTTTAATTTTATTGATTTGCGTCATCTCCCTTATTTTCTGGATGTTCTGGCTAATGGTTTGTCAATTTTGTTTATCTTATCAAAGAACCAGCTTTTAGTTTTATTGGTTTTTGCTCTCATCTTTTTCATTTCTTTTTCATTTATTAACTGCTCTGATCTTTATGATTTCCTCCAACTAACTTTGTGGGGCTTTTGTTCTCTTTTAGTTGCTTTAGTTGTTAGGGTTAGGTTGTTTATTTGATGTTTCTTTTGTTTCTGAGATAGGCACGTATTACAGAAACTACCCTCTTAGTACTACTTCTATTGCATTTCATAGGTTTTGTATTGTGTTTTCATTGTCATTTGCTTTTAGGGATTTCTTGTTTTCTTCTTTAGTTTCTTTAGTGACCTCTGGATTGACCAGAAGCATACTGTTTAGCCTCCATGTGTTTGTGTTTTGTATAATTTTTTCCCCTGTAGTAGATATCTAATCTTACAATGCTGTGGTTAGAAAAGATGCTTGAAATAATTTCATTTTTAAAAAATTTACCAAGGCTT
Organism: Redunca redunca; assembly: GCA_006410935.1. Classification (NCBI taxonomy): domain Eukaryota; kingdom Metazoa; phylum Chordata; class Mammalia; order Artiodactyla; family Bovidae; genus Redunca; species Redunca redunca. The sequence goes on along the minus strand of SJYQ01001396.1, from coordinate 2,592,766 downwards.
GATTTGTGACCCAAGATGTGATCTATCCTGGAGAATGTTCCATGTGCACTTATGGAGAAAGTGAAATCTACTGTTTTTGGATGAAATGCCCTGTAGATATGGAGAAGGCAATGGCAACCCACTCCAGGACTCTTGCCTGGAAAATCCCATGGACAGAGGAGCCTGGTAGGCTGCAGTCCATGGGGTTTCAAAGAGCAGGACACGACTGAGCAACTTCACTTTCACTTTTCACTTTCATGTATTGGAGAAGGAAATGGCAACCACTCCAGTGTTCTTGCCTGGAGAATCCCAGGGATGGGGGAGCCTGGTGGGCTGCCATCTATGGGGTTGCTCAGAGTCGGACATGACTGAAGTGACTTAGCAGCAGCTGCAGCCCTGTGGATATGTTAGGTCAGACTGGTCCAATGTATGATTTAAAGTTTGTGTTTCTCTATTAATTTTCTATCCGAATGATCTGTCCATTGGTTAAGGGATATTAAAGTCTCCCAGTATTACTGTGTTACCATCTGTTTTCCCCTTTAATGCTTGTTAGCATTTTCCTTATGTATTGATGTGCTCCTGTGCTGGGTGCACATGTATTTATAATTGTTATATCTTCTTGGATTGATCCCTTGATCATTATGTAGTGTCTTTCCTTGTCTTTTGTAACAGTCTTTATTTTAAAGTCTATTTTTCTGATATGATTGTTGCTATTTCCACTTTCTTTTTATTTCCATTTGCATGGAATATTTTTTTCCAGCCCCTCCCTCACTTTCAGTCTGTGTGTCTCCCTAGGTGTGAGTTGGGTCTTTTGTAGACAGCATATATAGGGGTCTTGTTTTCATATCCATTCAGCCAATCTATGTCTTTTGTTTGGAGCCTTTAATCCATTTTGGCTTCCTAATGCAAGAAGCCAAAATGGATTAAAGGAAGCTGATTAGGAAGCTCAGTTGGTAAAGAATCTTCCTTCAATCCGCCTGCAGGAGACCCTAGTTTGATTCCTGGGTTGGAAAGATCTGGTGGAAAAGGATAAGCTACCCACTCCAGTATTCTTGGGCTTTCCTTGTGGCTCAGCTCATAAAGAATATGCCTGCAACATGGAGACCAGGTTTGATCCCTGGATCAGGAAGATCCCCTGGAAAAAGAAATGGCAACCCACTCCAGTATTCTTGCCTGGAGAATCTCATGGATGGAGGAGCCTGGTAGGCTACAGTCCATGGGGTCGCAAAGAGTCAGACACAACTAAGTGACTTCACTTCACTTCATGATCCTGTTACCATTTAGTTTATTGTTTTGGGTTTGTTCTTATAATCCTTTTCTGTGTTTCCTATCTAGATAAGATGCTTTAGCATTTGTTGAAGAGCTGGTTTGATGTTGCTGAATTCTCTTAGCTTTTGCTTGTATTTTGTAAAGCTTTTGATTTATCCTTCAAATCTGAATGAGATCCTTGTGGGGCACAGTAATCTTTGTATATTTTTTGCTTTCATCACTTTAAGTATATCCTACCACTCCCTTCTCACCTGCACAGTTTCTGTTGAAAGATCAGCTATTAGCCTCATGTGGATCACTTTTACTTGTTGTTTCTTTTCCTTTGATGCTTTTAATAATTTGTTCTTTGTGTTTAAATTTCATTCAATTCAGTGTAGTCGCTCAGTTGTGTCCGACTGTTTGTGACCCCATGAATCGCCGCACGCCAGGCCTCCCTGTCCATCACTAACTCCCGGAGTTCACTCAGACTCCTGTCCATCGACTCAGTGATGCCATCCAGCCATCTCATCCTCGGTCGTCCCCTTCTCCTGCTGCCCCCAATCCCTCCCTGCATCAGAGTCTTTTCCAATGAGTCAACTCTTCACATGAGGTGGCCAAAGTACTGGAGTTTCAGCTTTAGCATCATTCCTTCCAAAGAAATCCCAGGGCTGATCTCCTTCAGAATGGACGGGTTGGATCTCCTTGCAGTCCAAGGGACTCTCAAGAGTCTTCTCCAACACCACCATTCAAAAGCATCAATTCTTCACTGCTCAGCTTTCTTCACAGTCCAACTCTTACATCCATACATGACTACTGAAAAAACCATAGCCCTGACTAGGCAGACCTTAGTTGGCAAAGTAATGTCTCTGCTTTTGAATATGCTATCTAGGTTGGNTTGCTTTTTCCATGATCCAGCATATGTTGGCAATTTGATCTCTGGTTCCTCTGCCTTTTCTAAAACCAGCTTGAAAATCAGGGAGTTCACGGTTCACGTATTGCTGAAGCCTGGCTTGGAGAATTTTGAGCATTACTTTACTAGTGTGTGAGATGAGTGCAATTGTGCAGTAGTTTGAGCATTCTTTGGCCTTGCCTTTCTTTGGGATTGGAATGAAAATTGACCTTCCAGTCCTGTGGCCACTACTGAGTTTTCCAAATTAGCTGGCATATTGAGTGCAGCATTTTCACAGCATCATTTTTCAGAATTTGAAATAGCTCAACTGGAGTTCCATCACCTCCACTAGTTTTGTTCATAGTGATGTTTTCTAAAGCCCACTTGACTTCACGTTCCAGCGTGTCTGCCTCTAGGTGAGTGATCACACCATTGTGATTATCTTTGTCTTGAAGATCTTCTCGTCCTTTTGGCTAAGATCAAGTGTAGTGAGTCTTATAAGACCTTTCTTATTACTAGTAACCAACTGAAAAAGTATGTAAGGCCTTGATAAGATTAGCATGGTGGGCACCCTCCATACCCCTTCTGATGTCTGTGTCAGAAGCTTTCTCTGTCCCTTTTTCACTGTAATAAAACTTCTGCCACACAAAAGCTCTGAGTAATCAAGCCTCGTCTCTGGCCCCTAAAGGAAACCAAACCTGAATTTTCACTGGAAGGACTGATGCTGAGGCTGAAGCTCCAAGACCTTGACCACCTAATGTGAAGAGCTGACTCATTGGAAAAGCCCCTGATACTGGGAAAGACTGAGGGCAGGAGATGAAGGAGGTGACAGAAGATGAGATGAATGGATGGTATCTCCAACTCAGTGGACATGAGTTTGAGGAACCCCTGGGACATAGTGAAGGACAGGAAATCCTGGCATGCTGCAATCCATGGGGTTGCAAAGAACTGGACACAACTCAGCGACTGAGCAGCAACAACCTTGTGTTGTGCAGAGTTCTGCTGAAAAATCAGCTGATAACCTTATGGGACTTCCCTTGTGTGTTATTTGTTGCTTTCCCCTTGTTGCTTTTACTACTTTTTCATTGTATTTAATTTTTGTTAATTTGATTAGCATGTGTCTTGGCATTTTCCTCCTTGGATTTATCCTGTTTAGGACTCTCTGCAGTTTATGGACTTGGGTGATTGTTTCCTTTCTCATGCTGTAGAAGATTTCAGTGCTTATATATTTAAATTTTTGCTTAGGCCCTTTCTCTCTCTCTTCAACTTTTGGGACCCTTATAATGCAAGTGTCCCAAATGTTTAACGCTGGGACTAGTGTTGTGTTAACGTTGCCACAGAAGTTTCTTAAACTGTCCTCAGATCTTTTGTTCCTTTTTTTAATTCTGCTCTGTGGCAATGATTGCCACCATTCTGTCTTCAAGCTAACTTACCTGTTCTGTCCCATTTCCTACTATTGATTCCTTTTAGTGTGTTTCAGTTTAGTTATTGTATTCTCCAACTCTTTTGTTGTTGTTGTTTGTTTCTTTTAGCTCTTTGTTAAAGATTTCATGTATCTTTTTGGTCTGTTCCTAAATTCTTTTCCTGAGATTTTGGGTCATCTTTCCTATCATTACTATGAGTTATTTTGGGGGTAGATTCTAGCCTATCCTCTCTTCACTTAGTTGTTCTTTTGGAGTTTTATTAATATCTTCTTCCTTCATCTGCAACATATTCTTCTGCTACATCATTTTATCTAACTTTCTGTGTTTGCAGTCTTCATTTCACCAAGTGCAGGACTGCAGTTACTTTTCTGTTGTCTCCCCTCTGTTGTGTGAGATTGGTCTGAGAATCTTGTGCAGGCTTCCTGGTGGGAGGGACTGGTTCCTGCCCACTGGTGGATAGAGCTGGGTCTTGTCCCTCCAGTGGACAGGGCTGTATTAGGAGTTTGTTTAGAGGTGACTCTTGCCTTGGGAAGACTTTAGGCAGCCTGTCTTCTGATGAGTGGAGCTGTTCCCACCCTATTGTTGTTGGCCTGGGACATCCCAGAGTCTATTGGATGGACTGTATCTTGGTGTCAATGTGGTGGCCCACAGGAGAGCTCACACCAGTGAGTATGTCCTGGAACCTCTGCCACCAGTGTCCTTGCTTCCTCAGTGAGCCACAGCTGTCCTCTGCCTCCCCAGGAGACCCTGTAAGATCAGCATGTTGGTCTGGAGCAGGTTCCTACAAAGTTACTACTTTTTCCTTGGGTCCTGGCTTACATATGTAAGACCCTATGTGTGCTCTCCAAGAGTAGAGTTTCTGCTTCTCACAGTCCTATGGAGTTCCCCCAATCGTGCCCCACTGTTCTTCAAAGTCAGATGTTCTGGGGACTTCTGAAACCAGACCCTCAGTCTGGGGAGCCTGATATGGGATTCTATCTCAATTTTGTGAGACAGTCTCTGTAATATATTTTCCAGTTTGTGGGTTGCCCACCTGGGTGGTATAGGATTTTATTGTGAATGCATGCTTCATATTGTCTTGTTGTGGCTTCTTTGTTTTTGGATGTAGAGTATCTTTTTTGGTAGGTTCCAGTCATTTTTGTTGATGATTGTTCAGCAGTTAAGTGTGATTTGGGTGTTTTCATGAGAGCAGGCAAACTCATGTCCTTCTACTCTGGCATCCTGTTTCCAGCCTCCTAAGTATATTATTCTTTGATGCTAGTTTAAGTGAGATTCGTTTCCTTAACTTCCTTTTTGGATGGCTTGTTACTAGTCTGTAGGAACATATCTGATTTGTATGTTTATTTTTGTTTTCTGCAGCATTCCTGGATTCATATATTACTTTTATTAGTTTGATTGATCCAAAGGGTTTTTTGTGTGGAATCCTTTGGGTTTTCTCTGTATAAAATCATGCTATCTATGAATACAGACTTGTTTCACTTCTTCCTTTATGATTTGGATATGTTTCATAATTGTCCTGGCTAAACGTCCAGAAGTGCCAATAATGGGTATCCTTGTCTTGCTCTAGATTTTAAGAGCAAGCACTTTCAATTTTTCAGTGTAAAGTATGATGTCAGCTGTGGACATTTCATATATGCCTATATTATGTTAAAGTACCTTGTTTGTGTACATAATTTGTTGAGTGTTTCTGTTATTGAAGAGTGTTGAATTTTGTTTCTTTTTCTGTGTTGAGATTATTATATGATCTTTATCTTTTATTTTAGTAATTAGTGTATTACATTTATTGATTTGCATATAGTGAACCATCCTTGCTTTCCAAGGATAAATCCCCTTGATCATGATCAGTGGTGCTTTAATTGTGCTATTGCATTTGGTTTGCTCAAGTATTTTGAGGAGTTTTCCATCTTTATCAGGAATATTTGCATGTAGTTTTCTCATAGTGTCCTTATGTGGCTTTGATATCAGCATAATTCGGGCCTCTCAAAATGAATTTGGACATGTTCCCCTACCCTTCTATTTTCTGAAAAGTTTGAGAAAGATTGGTATTAGTAGAATTTACTTGTGAAACCCTATGGTCTTGGAAAGTAGCATAAAATATCAGATCCTGTTTGCTTATGCCATCTTGAGAAATGGAACCACGTCTTACTGTTTCTTTAGCTACTTCTTTGTTTTCTGACCACATTAGAACATTAGTAGATAATTAAGAAAATTATTGAACAGAAAAATAAAAGCAATTTAATTTTCTTTATTTCAATACAAAATCATTTTTGCTATCAAACTTTGAGACTGATTAAGGAGAAAATTAGGAGAAAGAAGTAATACTGTTATTTACTTGATGTTCACATTATTAGGTAACTTAATATTAAAAAAACTTTTTCTCCATTACTGGAATCAAACATACACTTTTTGTAGAAGAATGAATTTGTTGACATTCAACCAGTTTGCAGTGCTCATCTGGAAAAATTTTACCTTAAAGGTATGTAAAGGTATCCTTGGAAAATGTCCATAAATGCCCATGTGGTGCAGTTTGGATTTTGGGTGGGGGTGGGAGTGGGTTTATATGTATGCACACACTTGAAAAATCAATTCCAGAGCTGAAAGTAGCTCTTCGAAATGTATGAAATTGCATTAATCAATAGTAGAGTCTGACCTGTAAGAGAACTGGTTAGGGGAGTTGGAGGGATGATGTGAAACTTTAGCTGTTCCAGGGTGAAATTGGCAGAAACTTAATATAATAGAACTATCTATTCGCTTTGAATGTGTACTCTTAAATTAATTAACACAATATTTTTGTTCCTCTTCTAGAGGAGGCAGTTCTTTAATTTAATATTGGAAGTCCTAACTGCATTGGCGTTTCCAATGATGCTTTTGCTCTTACGTGCTGTTATTCATATAACTGTTACTGGACCTTACAGTTTTACTTCCCAACCCATCAGTACTCTGCCTTCATTCCTCCAAAATGATGAAACATGGGAATTGATTTATGTGCCTTCTAATATTGATGTGGTAAAAGAGATCACTGAGAATGTGAAGAGGAATCTAAACATCAGTATAAAAGGTTAGAAATTAAAGTTTTCTGTAAAGCTTATCATTAGCGTTTTTGATGGAGCTGAAACAGTATAGGGAAAAGAATAAGAATAAAGTTGGACGAATCACACTGCCCAATTTTAGCATTTCTCTCTGGCTGCTTTCAAGATATTTTCTGTCTTTATTTTTCAAAAGTTTGATTATTATGTGTCTGTGGATTTCTTTTGGCATTTTTCTTTGGGGTTCACTGAGAATTTTGAATCTGTAAGTTGCACAAAGTTGGGGGACTTTACAATAATTATTTTTAAAATTGTTTTTTAACATGGCTGTCTTTCTCCTCCTCTAAGACTATGATGATACATTTTGTATTGTCCCACAGGTTGTTTGTGCTCTGCTCAACTTTTGTCTAATCTTTTTTTCCCTCTCTTGTTCAGATTAGAAAAGTTCTATCATGAATGACTCCTTCCTATATTATAACTATACAGGTATTGAGCCATCAAATGAGTTGTGTTTTTTAAAGCACAAAGTGATCACCTCCTGATTTGTTTCTTTTAATTAAGTAACTTTTTTGAGATATAATGCACATTCCATACTTTCACCCATTTGAAGTGTGTAATTCAGTGGCTTCAGTATATTCACAGAGGTGTGCAACCACTGCCACAATTAATTTTAAAGCATTTTTATCACCAAAAATAAATTCCAATATCTTTAGTCATAGCCCCACAATTATCCATCCCTATCAAATAAGAAAAACAGTAATCTCCTTTTACCTCTACAGATTTGCCTATTATAATTTTTTATATAAATAAATGGTTTACATATGAACCTTTAATATAAATTGTTTACATATAAACCTTTTATGTCAACTTTATAAAATGTAATATGTGGTCTTTCATGACTCCCTTCTTATACTTAAAATGTTTTCAGGATTTACCCATGTAGTTGCATGCATCAGTTCTTTATTCCTTTTCATTGTCAGATAATATTCTATTGTATGGATACACTGCATTTAATTGGTACAATATATCTTTCATCAGTTGAAGGACATTTGGGTTGTTTCTACCTTTTGGCNCAGATAATATTCTATTGTATGGATACACTGCATTTAATTGGTACAATATATCTTTCATCAGTTGAAGGACATTTGGGTTGTTTCTGCCTTTTGGCTACTATAAATAATACTGCTACAAACATTCATCTATAGGTTTTATGTAGATATATGTTTCCATTTCTGTTGGTTATATACCAAAAGCAGAATAAATGTGTCATATGTTTACTCTATTTTTAACTTTTCAAGGGAATCCCAGACTGTTATCTAAAGTTGTTATACCATGTTACATTCTGATTAGCAGTGAATTGAAGGTACCACATCCTCTCCAGCTCTTGTTATCTTCTGTCTTTTTGATTATAGTCATCTCAGTGGATGTGAAGTGAATTCATTGTGATTTCAATTTGCATTTCCCTCACCACTAATGACTTATCTTTATATGTGCTTTATAATAATTATCTAAAATTGCAATAAAATTTTATAAAATTTTTTATTAAAATATTTTGAACCCCAAATATCCATTAAGTTGTTGTGATACCAGTATTTAAGAAACAGTGTTTTCAAATTTGCATATTTGGATAGAAGGTTTTTGTCCATGTAAACAAATATATTTTCTCTCAGAAGGGATTATCATGTGTTTTTATTTAAGTGAACAATTTTACTTCTCTATAGTTCGAGGCTTTTCTTCAGAAACTGAGTTTGAGAAGTACATTAAGTATGACTATCAAGCTCATAAAGTACTGGCTGCCATTGTTTTTGACTGTGACTTCAAAAGTAGGCATGATCCATTGCCACTTCAGGTGAGAAAGTTATATTTAGAGTTTTCTAAATAAATAGTTTTCTTGTAATTGGATTTTTAGTTTCTGTGATTTTAATGAATTTTGTATTATCTACCCTATTTTATCAGTGAAGAAACTAATTTTCCCAAGATCAAACTACTTGTATAAAATAAAGCAAGAATATGAATCCAGATTTGAGTAGCTTTAAGGATGTCTGTGTTTGTAGCTTTTGAAGCATGCTAATAAGGGAATAATTGTATCTTTCATGCACAGGACTTCTGATTCATGGGACACTTGGACTACTCATACAGTGCTTCTAGTTTTGCAAAAGGTAGTGAAATACAAGCATGGATAGAGCCTTTTCTTTGAATGAGACATAGAATTTAAGTGCTTTCATAAATCTCTAGAGAAAACTCTATGGCTTACCCACATTGATCCAGATTAGATGATAGCATAACCCAAGAGAAGGAAAGAAAAAGATAGTGCTTTGAACTTGGTGCCTCCTTGGCAGATCTAATAAACATTGTCTCCTGGTGGTGATGAAAATAAAGGGCAATCTATAACAGTTCCACATGGAGCCAAATTCTATATTTAGAAAACAGATGCTTGTCAGCAGAAGGCAAGATTAATAAAACCACTAGTAGGACAATATACATTCCTTCTGTGTGTCCCATCCTTCCATGACTTTTCTTTTGTGCCAACTTCTATTTGGAGAAGGAAATGGCAACCCACTCCAGTACTCTTGCCTGGAAAATCCCATGGACAGAGGAGCATGGTGGGCTACAGTCCACTAGGTCGCAAAGAGTCGGACACGACTGAGCGACTTCACTTTCACTTTCAAAATTATCCATGTGCTGATATAGGTTTAGGCTCAACAGTATACATTGGCTCAAAATGTCTTCAGTTCTATTTTAAGTTTCAGTATTATCGCTGAATAATAAGGCTTCCCTGATGGCTCAGACAGTAAAGCGTCTGCCTGCAGTGCAGAAGACTTGGGTTCGATCCTTTGGTTGGGAAGATCCCCTGGAGAAGGAAATGGCAACCCACTCCAGTACTCTTGCCTGGAAAATCCCATGGACGGAGGAGCCTGGTAGGCTACAGTCCATGGGGTCGCAAAGAGTCTCACGCAACTGAGCAACTTCACTTTCACTTTCTCTTCATGTATAACACTGTTAAATTTAGGATATGCAATGTGTATATTGCATATGAATTGTGTATTTGAAATGTATATTGCAAAATTATTACCACAGCAAGGTTAGCTGATATATTCCTCACCTCACAGAATTACCAGTTTTGTGTGTGGGGAGAATATTTAAGATGAGTAAGTTCTGAGGATCAAATGTATTGCATTCTGCTTGGTCTGTTTTGATGATTTTTCTAAAACCTTTTGATCTCTATTGATTTTATGTATAGCATAGACCATCTACCAGCTTTCCCACATCTTGGGTGACTTTCTCTTTTTAAATTTTATTTATTATTGCTATTTTGACTATGCTGAGTCTTTATTATGGCATGCGGGCTCTTCCTTGCATTGCAAAGTCTTCTCTAGTTGTGGTATGTAGCCTGCGGGCTTAGTTGCCCTGCAGCATATAGGATCTTAGTTCCCTGACCAGGAATCAAACCCACATCCCCTGCATTAGAAGGTGGATTCTTTACCACTGGGCCACCAGGGAAGTCCCTTATGTGACTTTCTTGACAGATCTTTTGTTCATTTACAAGGATCCACAAGGATCAAACTAAATCTGATATGATCATGTCACTGATGAAAAGACTTTGGTGACTTCCAATGTCCAGAGTCCTTTGCACAAATATGTGGATAGCCTAGTACTTGGCTATCTCTGATACTCCTTACCAAACTTTTAATGTTCCAGCAGTACTTAACTTCCAGAAATTACCTGGAAACACTGTATTGCTTTTTGTTTCTGGGTCTTTGGTCACATTTTCTCTACTGTACAAATGCTACTGTGAATTCCCATTCAAACTTCCATTCAGCTTCCAACACCTACCCCTTTCTTTTCTGTCTTCATCACAACCTGCACATATTTCTGTTAGTCATAATTCATATGGGAGCAGACAATACTGAATGCATTTCAACAAAAGGGTTTTTATATAAGGAAATATTTACACATTCACATTCTAGATTTTAGTCACTCTTGACAAACACTTCAGAGGATCTAGCTTACCTGTTTAGATGAACCATACCCAATGTCTATGGGCCAGAGACTCTCTTTTCCTGTTCAGATACATGAGGGCAGTCAAGGAACAGCGGTAGGGAAACTCCACTACAAGAAGTCCCACATTCAGAAAGAATTGTCTGTCCCATAGAGGCAGGTCCCTGCTGCATGTGCCCAACCAGGAAAGCCTCTTCCTTCTTGTGGGCTGAATATCCTGTTTTATATAGGGAGCCCCCAGAGCAAAACAGGCAGAATTGGCATGAGGAACTCAGTGACAGAAGAGGTTTAGCCTGGGAAGGTCTTTATGCCTTGTGCCTCCTCTGCCCCTAGAAGGAAAACTCATGTTCCTTTAGGCAGAAATAACAGGAACCAGTGTGAGCCCCAATGGAACCACATAAACTGTGAGACCAAAATTAATACTTAAAGAGCTCTGGAAATTAAATTGTCATTTAAATTAAGCCATTGCTGCATAAAATAGGCTGACTGCCTAATAAAGTATTTAAGCAGGATCCAGAGTCTCCTAAAATAATAGACAAAGTTAACAAAATAAAATAGAAAAGTATCTGTCAAACCAAGAACCAATTTACTGATATGAGAACTGAGATGAATTAGAGGTTAGAATTATCTGAGAAAGACTTTAAAGCAACCATCATAAAACATGTTTCAACAGCAATTAAAAACTGTTTTGAAACAAATGAAAATATAGGAAATATAAGCAGAGAAATAAAAGTTATAAACAAGAAGTTATAAACATTAAATTCAATAACAAATAACAACCTAGTGGGGAAAAGTTGGCTTAAACCTCAACATTCAGAAAACTAAGATCATGGCATCCAGTCCCATCACTTCATGGCAAGTAGATGGGGAAACAGTGGCAGACTTTATTTTGGGGGGCTCCAAAATCACTGCAGATGGTGAATGCAGCCATGAAATTAAAAGATGCTTACTCCTTGGAAGAAAAGTTATGACCAACCTAGATAGCATATTGAAAAGCAGAAACATTACTTTGCCAACAAAGGTCCATCTAGTCAAGGCTATGGTTTTTCCAGTAGTCATGTATGGATGTGAAAGTTGGAGTATAAAGAAAGCTGAGTGCTGAAGAATTGATGCTTTTGAGCTGTGGTGTTGGAGAAGACTCTTGAGAATCCCTTGGACTGCAAGGAGATCC
>SJYQ01001396.1:2548797-2570664 GCA_006410935.1 Redunca redunca | reverse complement strand
TTTGAGGAGCCTGTCCCTTCTCCTAAGTTCAAATATATTGTCCTAATATTTCTTATTTTTCCTTCTACAATTTGAATGTTAATCCATGAGGAATTCACATTTGTATGTGGTTTTGGCTAAGTGTTAAACATTATTTTTCTCCATGTGGAGTAAAGCAGTTTCCCCAAAATTACTTAAAGTAATCTGTCCTGAAATTCTCTCTTTATTCCCTTTTAGTCTGTGTATTCTTATATATCAGTTACATTACCTTATCAGTACAATATCATATTACTATTAAAATGTTTACCATTTCTTAATACCAACTGAGATAGACTTCAAGAAAACCTAGATTATGAAATTAAGAAGCTATGACTTTTAAGTGGCTGTATAACTATTGTCACTGAAATAAAAGAAAATACACATACAGTGATAGGAAAAATAAATTTCAGAAAAGAAATATAAACAATAAAAAAGGAATAAAACACAAAGTCTGAAACTGGAAAATACAAGAGAAATTTAATATTCAAATGAAGATGACAGAAGAAAAAACAAACTAGAAACAATAAAATATAACCATTCTGAAAAAAAAATTTTTTTTTAAGTGGTGGTTCACTGAGATGTGGGAAAATACTAAATGTTTTACATCTGTATAATTAAAGTCCTTCAGAAATAAGAGAGAAGAGGACAGAAAAAAATATGTGTAGCAAAATGGTGGGAAACAGGTCAGTACTCCCCCCCAGTTGCTGACTTTAGCCCCTTCTTGGCTGTGCAAGAAGCAGACACCTGTGGGTGAACCAAAGACAGAGGTGCAGCCAAAACCGAAGCAGAGCCCTAGAGGCTATGTGACTGAGGAAGACCTGAAATCTTTCCTTCAAGCTGCGCAAACCATAGATTAATCCCACACAGGGGGCTTGGTAAACTTAGTGCCTAGAGAACATTTTAATGGAAGATTGCTCCTGCAACTGAGCCAGGTCTACCTGTAGCAGCTGTGGACTTGTGGCCACATACACAGGGTAGGGAATGGGATGGGCCATGACAAAGTTTGAGCTGACTCCACACTACCTATAATGGGTCCAGTGACCTAACTAGAGGTCTTGGAGGATCTCCTGGGGAGATGGGAGTTGGCTGTAGTTCACTGTGGGGACAAGGACACTGATAACAGAGGCCCCAGGGAATTTTGTTGTTGTTGTTCCTGTTTTATTTTTTTTATTTTGTATTTTTTAATTTTTATTCTATTTTTATTTTCTTTGGGGAATATCTTTTTGGTTTTATGCTGTTCATTTGTTTGTTTTTTCCTGTTTTGTTGTTTTGTTTTTATTTTTTGTTTTGGTTTTTGTTTGGTTTGTTGTTTTCTTGTTTTTTTCTTTGTTTTGTTTTATTTTTGCTATTTGTTTTGATTTTTGTTTGTCTGTTTTGTTTATTCTGTTTTTGGACAGGCCACATGGCTTTCCAGGATCTTGGATCCTTGGCTGGATGTTGAACCCAGACTCCCCACAGTGGGAGTGCTGAGTCCTCGCTGCTGGACTGCCAGGGAATTCCCAACCCCAGGGAGTTTTCCTGAAGGAAGAAAAAAAGAAGCAGATGGGATTCACACCCCTGGGTGGAAGCTGAAGGAGAGGAGAAGTTATCATATCCAGGGAAGCCCCCTCACCATTCCTCATGATCACATGAAATAGGAGAGCTTTAAGGGCTATCAGAGAGGAGTGCAGCAGCTGGTCGGTGGCAAGCAGGACGGAGCAAGATTTACAGGATGGTCCATGCCTCAATCTTAGATGGCGTCTGCCAGTGCTGGCAGGGACTGGATGCTAAAGCATGGGGTTTGGAGAACGCAACTAAGGAGAAGACTTCTGTCAGCTGCATGGAGACAACCTCAAGGGGTAGAACTGAGGAGCTCCGCAGCCTGATTGCTCCTGGAGGAAACATTGTCTCCCCTCAAAGTGAGGCACCCAGAGTGGTACACAAAGGGTGGGGCCACCATCAAGGCCTCTGTACCCACACACCAGCCCCTTCCTCCACAGGAGCTGGGAGGTGGCTCTCACCAAAGTGAGGTCACATGCCCCAGTTGTTGCCACCTCTTTCTCCCTCCCACCTAAGCAATCAAACATGCCCCAGTCAGTTGCTGCCCTCACCCCATTTCATCTGAACAGGGAGCAGATGCCTGAGGGTGGCCCACATGCAAATTTTGTGCCCAAACTTAAGCTGAGTCTCAGAGGCTGTGTGACTGAGGAAGAACTGAAATTGCTTCTTGCAGCTGCACAAGGTGTGGGTTAAATCCCTGTGATGGACTTAGTAAACCCAGCACCTGTGGAACATCTAAATGGACAGTGAGTGTCCCACGACTGAGATAGGTTTGACTTTAGCAGCTGTGGACTTTGTGGGCACACACATGCAGAGGTTGGGCTGGGTCAGAATCTGAGCTCCCCACCATAGTGCCCACAGGAGGCCTCATGACCTTCCTTGAGCTCTTAGAGGGTCTCTTGAGGAGGTGGTGGTTGACTGTGGTTCACAAGGATGGCAATGACACTGATAGCAGAGGCCAAAAGGAATTGTAATGTTATTTTTTTGTTTGTTTTAAACATATTTTGTATTTTTCTTTTTTGTTTTACTTTAATTTTTGTTTTGTTTTTGTGTATTATTATCTTTGCTTTTGGGGGGCTTTGTCTTGTTTTCATTCTTTGTTTTGGTTTGGAATTTTTTTCTTTGGTTGTTTTCTTTCAACAACCAGAAAAACAGGAACACAGCCCCACCCATTAGTAAACAGGGGCCTAAAGTTGAACTAACCTTACAGACACCCCAAAACATGCCAATTGACACAGCCCTGCCCACCAGAAGGACAAGACTCATCTCCCTCCCACCAGAAAGGCTGTGCAAGCCCCTAAATTGAATCTTCCCACCAAGGGACAGGCACCAGAAGCAAGAGGAAGTACAATCCTGCAGCCTTCAGAGTGGAGACCACAAACACAGACAAAATGAGATAACAGAAATATGTTACAGGAAAGAGAAATGTAAAACCCTACAAGACCAACTAAATAAAGAGGAGATAGGCAATCTACCTGAAAAATACCAGAGCAATGATAGAAAAGATGATGCACGATCTTGGGAAAATAGAGGTACAGATAGAGAAAGTACAAGAAATGTATAACAAAGGTCTAGAAGAACTAAAGAACAGATGAACAGTGATGATGAACAATCTAATAACTGAAATGAAAAAGACAGCAGAAGGAATAAAGAACAGAATAGCTGAGGCAGTAGAATGGATAAGTGAGCTGGAAGATAGAATGGTGGAAATCACTGCTGCAAAACAGAATAAAGAAAAAAGAATGAAAAGAAATGCAGACAGTCTTAAGAGACCTTTGGGACAACATTAACCCCATCTGCAGTCAAATTATAGTGATCCCAGAAGAAGAAGAGAAAGAGACTGATAAAATACTTGAAGAGATTATAGTAGAAAAAAATTCCCTACCATGGGAAAGGAAATAGTCACCTGAATCTAGGCAGTGCAGAGGGAGTTTTTCTCCCAAAAATAACATGTTAAGGTTTGGGAGAAAAATTAGGAGGATACAGCTAAAGCAAAGCAATGCTTAGAAATAACTATAATGTTTATATGTTGATACAAGAAAAACTGAAAAGAATAAAATTAATTATCTGATTTCCAACCTTAAAAAATTAGTAACTACTATACATAAAATGCACTATGCAACTACAGCTAGCAGAAGGCATATGCAAGCAGCTTCTTAGACCAAGGGCATCACAAAACAGGCAGGGCAGGCCAGGCTTGCACCCCATAGCCTGGGGTACTGCGTCAGCAATGAGAACCATAACTCCGTTTCCAAAAGGTTCCATACTTGAGGGCGTGACTGTGGAGGCTCTAAACCAAGTGTCTTGGACTTGAGGATGTTTCTGGGGAGAAATCTCAGCGTAAATTCAGAAGAAAGGGAGATGCTTTGAGTGGGATGAGAATACACTGTGGAGAAGAAGCCAATTCTAACTCCATGTCAGAAACTGTTTCTTTGACTTGCTTTTCATTGCTTTTGTTATTATAATCATACAAAATGCTCTGCCTCAGAGAATCCTACCCACCTGCCTAACTGTTAAACTAAAGTGCCTTTGTTCAGAACTCTGTCCACCTGTAGATGGCAGGAAGAAATTAACACATTGCCTCCCTGAGGCTTGCCATTCTAGGAGATGTTTGCAAAATTAATGGCCATTTTACTTTGCTTCCTCACCTCCCCCCATCTCTGATCTATAAAAGAACCTGGCATCCAGACCTAGATAATATGGTTATTTTGAGACATTAACCTTCCATCTTATTGGTCAGCTGGCTCCCTGATTAAAGTCTCATCCTTGCCTTAGATTGATTAACTCCTAAGACACTGGAGTAGAAGGATGTGTGCTCATCTTCTCCTGCAAGAATACCAAAATCACAAGTGAAGTCGCTCAGTCGTGTCTAACTCTTTGCGGACTGTAGCCCACCACGCTTCTCCATCCATGGAATTTTCTAGGCAAGAGTACCAACCAAAATCACAGCTAGTTGCTAAACAACCATCAACAGGAGAATGTTGATTCCTAGCAGAAAAAGATAGCCCACATCCAGGGGCAAAGGAGAAACCCCAACAAGACAGTCGGAGGGGTGCAATCATGTTTAAAATCAAATCTCAGACCCACCAGATGCTGAGGGGATGCAAAAAAAAAAAAAGTGCACACCAGGACCCAGGGAAAGGAACAGTGAGCTCCACAAGGGACTGAGCCAGATTTACCTTTGGGTGTCTGAGTGTCTTCTGCAGAGGCACGAGTCAGCAGTGACCTACCATGGGGACAAGGGCTCTGGCTGCATCAGACCTGGTTGGCGCGGTGTGAGGCATAAGTCCTCTTGGAGGAGGTCACCATTAGCTCCACTGTAGAGCCACTGAGCAGATGACCCATGAACTGGAGAACAATTACACCAAACAAGTTCTTGCACTGTTACAAAAGTCCTAGGGCCCACAAGAGATTTTCTAACCTGGGAAATCCAGCAAAAGGACTGAGAACCCCCGGGGAATTTGATTTTGAAAGCCAGTGGTATTTGATTTGGAGAAGGCAATAGCACCCCACTCCAGTACTCTTGCCTGGAAAACCCCATGGACAGAGGAGCCTAGTAGTAGGCTGTAGTCCATGGGGTCATGAAGAGTCGGACATGACTGAGTGACTTCACTTTGACTTTTCACTTTCATGCATTGGAGAAGGAAATGGCAACCCACTCCAGTGTTCTTGCCTGGAGAATCCCAGGGACGGGGGAGCCTGGTGGGCTGCCATCTGTGGGGTCACACAGAGTCGGACTCGACTGAAGTGACTTAGCAGCAGGTATTTGATTACAGAACTTCCACAGGACTAGGGAAAAAGATTTGGAGGGCACAAACAAAACCTTGTGCCCACCAAGACCCAGGGGAAAGGAGCAGTGGCCCCACAAGAGACTGAGCCAGACTTGCCTGTGAGTGTCCTTGAGTCTCCGGGGGAGGTGTGAGTCAACAGTGGCCTGCTGCAGGGTCAAGGGCACTGACTACATCAGTCCTGAGAAGCCTGGTATGCTCCATAAGTCCTTTTGAAGGAGGTCATCATTACCCCTGCCACAGTTTGGCCTGTGGCCAAGCTAAAGGGAGGGAACACAGACCCACCTATCAGCAGAAACTTGGATTAAACATTTCCTCAGCATGGCCTTGCCCACCAAAGCAAGACCAAATTTTCCCCACAGCCAGTCCCTCCCATCAGGGAAGGTTCCACAAGCCTCTTATCCTCATACATCAGAGGGCACACAAAATGAAAACCACAGTCCCAGGAAACTAAACAAACTGATCACATGGATCACAGCCTTGTCTCTCTCAATGAAATTATGAGCCATGCCATGTAGAGTTCCCCAAAATGGACAGATATGGTGGGGAATTCTGATAAAACATTGTCCACTGGAGAAGGGAATGGCAAACCACTTCAGCATTCTTGCCTTGAGAACCCCATGAGCAGTATGAAAAGGCAAAAAGATGGGACACTGAAAGATGAACTCCCCAGGTCAGTAGGTGCCTAATATGCTCCTGGACAAGAGCAGAGAAATAGCTCCAGAAGAAATGAAGAGGCTGAGCCAAAGCAGAAACAGCGCCCACTTGTGGATGTGTCTGGGGGTGAAAGTAAAGTTTGATGCTGTAAATAATGCCACATAGGAACCTGTGATAGAATATTAAGTCCATGAATCAAGGTAAATTGGAAGTGATCAAACAGGAGATGGCAGGGGTGAACATCAATATTTTAGGAATCACTGAACTAAAATAGAACAAAAGGGTCGAATTTAATTCAGATTGCCATTATATCTACTACTGTGAGAAAGAATCCCTTAGAAGAAATGAAGTAGCCCTTATAGTCAACAAAAGAGTCCAAAATGCAGTGCTTGGGTGCAGTCTGAAAAACAACAGAATGATGTCTGTTCATTTCCAAGGCAAACCATTCAATATCACAGTAGTCCAAGTATATGCCCCAACCAGTAATACTAAAGAAGCTGAAGTTGAATGGTTGTAAGAAGACCTAGAAGACCTTCTAAAACTAACACCAAAAAAGGATGTCCTTTTCATCTTAGAGGATTGGAATGCAAAAGTATGGAAGGCAAGAGTTACCTGGAGTAACAGGCAAGTTTAGCCTTGGAGTACAAAATGAAGCAGGACAAACTAAGAAAATGCACTAGTCATAGCAAACACCCTCTTCAAACGACACAAGAGATGACTCTACACATGGACATCACCAGATGGTCAATACCGAACTCAGATTGATTATTATCCTTGCAGCAAAGATGAAGAAGCTCTATACAGTCAGCAAAAACAAGACCAGGAGCTGACTGTGACCCAGATCATGAACTCCTTATTGCAAAATTCAGACTTTTGCAAAATTGAAGAAAGTAGGAAAAACCACTNAAATTGAAGAAAGTAGGGAAAACCACTAGACCATCCAGCTGTGACCTAAATCAAATCCCTTATGATTATACAGTGGAAGTGACAAATAGTTTCAAGGAATTAGATCTGATAGAGTGCCTGAAGAAGTAAGGGCAGAGGTTCATGATATAGTACAGGAGGCAGTGATCAAGACCATCCCCAATAGGAGAATGGCATTGAAACATGTATACTATCATGTAAGAAATGAATCGCCAGTCTATGTTTGATACAGGATACAGGATGCTTGGGGCTGGTGCACAGGGATGATCCAGAGAGATGATATGGGGTGGGAGGTGGGAGGGGGGGTTCAGGATTGGGAACTCATGTACACCCGTGTCTGATTTATGTCAATGTATGGCAAAACCAATACAGTATTGTAAAGCAAAATAAAGTAAAAATTAAAATTTTTTTTAAAAAAAGACCATCCCCAAGTAAAAGAAGTACAAAAAGGCAAAATGGTTGTCGGAGGAGGCCTTACAAATAGCTGAGAAAACAAGAGAAGCTAAAGGCAAAGGAGAAAAGGAAAGATACACCCATTTGAACGCAGAGTTCCAAGAAAGCAGGGAAAGATTTTTTAAAAAGCCTTCCTCAGTGATCAATGCAGACAAATAGAGGAAACAATAGAATGGGAAAGACTAGAGATCTCTTCAAGAAAATTAGAGATACTAAGAGAACATTTCATGCAAAGATGGACACAATAAAGGACAAAAAATGGTAGGGGCCTAACAGAAGCAGAAGATATTAAGAAGAGGTGGCAAGAATACACAGAAGAACTATACAAAAAATATCTTAATGACCTAGATAGCCACAATGGTGTGATCACTCACCTAGAGCCTATCTTGGAATGTGAAGTCAAGTGGGCCTTAGGAAGCATCACTATGAACCAAGTTAGTGGAGGTGATGGAATTCCAACTGAGCTATTTTGAGTCCTAAAAGACGATGCTGTTACAGTGCTGCACTTAATACATCAGCAAATTTGGAAAACTCAGCAGTGGCCACAGGACTGGAAAAGATCAATTTTCCTTCCAATCCCAAAGAAAGGCAATGCCAAAGAATGCTCAAACTACCGCACAATTGCACTCATTTCAAATGATGGCAAACTAATGCTCAAAATTCTCCAAGCTAGAGATCAAATTGCCAACATCTGTTGGATCATAAAAAAAGCAAGAGAATTCCAGAAAAACATCTACTTATTGACTGTGCTAAAGCTTTTGACTGTGTGCATCACAACAAATTGTGGGAAATTCTTGAAGAGATTGTTATACCAGACCACCTTATCTGCCTCCTGTGAAACCTGTATGCAAGTCAAGAAGCAGCATTTAGAATCGGACTGGTTAGATTTAGAACTGGTTAGCATTTAGAACTACAGACTGGTTCCAAATTGGAAAAGGAGTACGTCAAAGCTGTATACTGTCACCTTGCTTATTTAACTTATGTGCAGAGGATATCATGCAAAATTCCAGGCTGGATGAAGCACAAGCTAGAATCAAGATTGCCAGGAGAAATACCAGTAACTTTAAAAATGCAGGTGACGCCACCCTCGTGGCAGAAAGTGAAGAGGAACTAAAGAACCTCTTGATGAATGTGAAAGTGCAAAGTGAAAAAGCTGGCTTAAAAAAAAAAAAATAAGATCATGACATCCGGTCCCATCATTTCATTGTATATAGATGGGGAAACAACGGAAACAGTGACAGACTTTATTTTCTTTGGCTCTGAAATCACTGAAGATGGTGACTGCAACCATGAAATTAAAAGACACTTGCTCCTTGAAAGAAAAACGATGACCAACCTAGACAGCTTAAAAAACAGAGACATCACTTTGCTGACTAAAGTCCATATAGTCAAAGCTATGGCTTTTCCAGTAGTCATGTATGGATCTGAGAGTTGGACCATAAAGGTAACTGAGCACCAAATAATTGATGCTTTTGAGCCATGGTGCTGGAAAAAACTTTTGAGAATCCCTTGGACTGAAAGAAGATCCAGCCAATCTGTCCTAAATGAAATCAACCCTGAATGTTCATTGGAAGACATGTGGAAGCTGAAGCTCCCGTACTTTGGCCACCTGATGCGAACAGGTGAGTCATTAGAAAAGACCCTGATGCTGGGAAAGATTGAAGGCAGGTGGAGAAGGGGACAACAGAGGACAAGATGGTTGGATTGCATCACCAAATCATTGGGCATGAGTTTGAGCAAGCTCTGGGAGATGGTTAAGGACAGGAAAGCCTGGCATGCTGCATTCTATGGTGTACAAAGAGTTGGACGTGACTGAGTGACCAAACAACTACAAAATACATAAAATAGATAAACAACAAGAGTTTATTGTATATGGAATTATATTCAATTTCTTATACTAACCTCTAGTCGAATATAATCTGAAAAAATGTACCGGAGTTACTATGCTGTATACTTGACGCTATCACATTATTGTAAATCAACTATACTTCAGTTTTTAAAAAAGCAGTTTGAGTCTGTCCCAAGTGTAATTATATTTTGTTACTCTCACCTATTTTGCCAATGCATAGGGCTCTAGATTTTTAAATTAAAAGCACATTCCAAGTAGAAAAAATAAGTAAAAGAAAAGCAAGTTACTTCTTAAACTGCCTTTTAGCTTTATGGATAACTTGGTTTCAGTGAAACAATTTTCCTTGGGGTCCAAACTGTATTATTCACTATATATATCTGTCAATCTGACTTTCACATCTTATTTTACATTTCCAAGTCTTCATCTCACCAATGTTTAATTAAAGTTGCATTTTTTGTAAATATGAATTACATTTACCAAGTCTACCACTTTTATTAAATATATTTAATTTTTAGAAGATTTGAATTAGATTCATCTGAAGAAGTAACCCTTGTTTCTGTGTGAGAACTATAATAGATTCTTAGAGCTATTATGTTCAGTTGGCCCTGATGCAACACTAAGTTCAGGTTCTATGTATGATAAGCTGTGATTGACTTGAATTACCTTGCTTTTGGCATGTGTCTGATTAGATGTTCCATAGCATGTTTTACTTGATGATGTTTATTTTATCATATAGGGTACATCAGAGAAGGATTCCTGGCAATACAGCATGCCTTAGATAAGGCCATCATTCTATATCATGAGAGCAGTGCTAGACAGTTGTTTGACAATATCAGCATCTTTGTACAGAGATTTCCATATCCAGCTTATCCTGATGACGGATTACTTTTGCTCACTGGTAGTTTCCTTCCTTTGATGTTCGTATTCATGTTCTCTCCAACTGTACTTTCCATCATTCAAACTATTGTATGGGAAAAGGAAAAAAGATTGAAGGTAATCCAAATTATTTTCTTATAAAGTTTCTTTAAAAGGTTTTTAAGCATGTAGAGTTCTGTTACACAGAGGATTGGATTATTTCTGCATGTTCAGCATTGTGGATGGTTGTTGCATCCCATAGAAGCAGATTATATCCCAGTAACAACAAATACAGAGCAGGAAGAGTGAATACCAAGCTGGCCGATTTCCAGAAGCAAACTGTGTGGAGCAGCAGAAAGGTAAAAGTAAAACCTGATGGCAAGAAGGGACGCGGTAAAAGGTCACTAGAGGAATCTGATGTTTCTAGTACCTAGAGTAGCAATTTCAAACAACTCAGGTCCTAGCTAATCTAATATGAAGCCTCACACTATAGGCCTATTTACCTTCATATATGCTCCCCTAGCTAACATGTCTGATTTTCAACAAAGGATTGTAAGCCACACCAAAAATTAAGAAAAAAATGTTTCAAAGAGACAAATCTGTAATCGAAATCAGACTCAGAGAAGTCGAAGTTGTTAGAAACACCAGACAAGTTTTAAATTCAGTTCAGTCACTCAGTCTTGTTAGACTCTTTGCGACCCCATGGACTGCAGCATGCCAGACTTCCCTGTCCATCACCAACTCCCGGAGTTTACTCAAAGTCATCAAGTCAGTGATGCCATCCAACCATCTCAACCCTTTTGCCCTTCTCCTCCCACCTTCAATCTTTCCTAGCATTGGGGAGCTTTCCGGTGAGGCAGTCCTTTGCATCAGGTGGCCAAAAGTATTGGAGTTTCAGCTTCAGCATCAGTCCTTCCAATGAACATTCAGGACTGATTTTCTTTAGGATGAACTGGTTGGATTTCCTTGCAGTCCAAGGGACTCTCAAGAGTCTTCTCCAACACCACAGTTCAAAAGCATCAATTGCTCAGCGTTCAGCTTTCTTTCTACTCCAACTCTCACATCCGTACATGACTACTGGAAAAACCATAGCTTTGACTAGACGGACCTTGTTGGTCATGTAATGTCTCTGCTTTTTAATATGCTATCTAGGTTGGTCATAGCTTTTCTTCCAAGGAGTAAACGTCTTTTAATTTCATGGCTGCAGTCATCATCTGCAGTGATTTTGGACCCCCAAAAAATAAGGTCTGTCACTGTTTCCATTGTTTCCCCATCTATTTGCCATGAAGTGATGGGAATGAATGCCATGATCTTAAGTTTTTTGAATGTTGAGCTTTAAGCCAACTTTTTCACTCTCCTCTTTCACTTTCATCAAGAGGCTCTTTAGTTCTTCTTTGCTTTCTGCCATAAAGGTGTATCTGCGTATCTGAGGTTATTGATATTTCTCCTGGATATATTCCAGTTTGTGCTTCATCCAGCCCGGCATTTAGCATGATGTACTCTGCATATAAGTTAACTAAGCAGGGTGAAATATACATCCTTGACATACTCCTTTCCCAATTTGGAAGCGGTCTGTTGTTCCATGTCCAGTTCTAAGTGTTGCTTCTTGACCTGCATACAGATTTCTCAAGAGGCAGGTAAGGTGGTCTGGTATTCCCATCTCTTTCAGAATTTTCCACAGTTTGTTGTGATGCACACAGTCAAAGGCTTTGGCATAGTCAACAAAGCAGATGTAGATGTTTTCCTGGAATGCTCTTACTTTTTCAATGATCCAGCAGATGTTGGCAGTTGGAGCTCTGCTTCGTGTGCCTTTTCTTTATCCAACTTGAGCATGGTTCCTGGTTCACGTGCTATTGAAGCCTGGCTTGGAGAATTTTGAGCATTACTTTACTAGCATGTGAGATGAGTGCAATTGTGCGGTAGTTTGAGCATTCTTTCGCATTGCCTTTCTTTGGGATTGGAATGAAAACTGATCTTTTCCAGTCCTGTGGCCATGCTGAGTTTTCCAAATTTGCTGGCATATTGAGTGCAGCACTTTCACAGCATCATCTTTTAGGATTTGAATTAGCTCAACTAGAATTCCATCACCTCCACTGTCTTTGTTCATAGTGATGCTTCCTAAGGCCCACTTGACTTTGCATTCCAGGATGTCAGGCTCTAGGTGAGTGAACACACCATCATGGTTATCTGGGTCATGAATATCGTTTTTGTATATTTCTTCTGTGTATTCTTGCCACCTCTTCTTAATATCTTCTGCTTCTGTTAGGCCCCTACCATTTTTGTCCTTTATTGTGTCCATCTTTGCATAAAATGTCCCCTTGGTATCTCTAATTTTCTTGAAGAGATCTCTAGTCTTTCCCATTCTGTTGTTTTCCTCTATTTGTCTGCATCGATCACTGAGGAAGGCTTTTTTTTTATCTTTCCTTGCTATTCTTTGGAATCCTGCGTTCAAATGGGTGTATCTTTCCTTTTCTCCTTTGCCTTTAGCTTCTCTTGTTTTCTCAACTATTTATAAGGCCTCCTCAGACAACCATTTTGCCTTTTTGCACTTCTTTTTCTTGGGAATGGTCTTGATCACTGCATCCTGTACTATATCATGAATCTCTGTCCTTACTTCTTCAGGCACTCTGTCTATCTGATCTAATTCCTTGAATCTATTTGTCACTTCCACTGTATAATCATAAGGGATTTGATTTAGGTCACAGCTGGATGGTCTAGTGGTTTTTCCTACTTTCTTCAATTTTGCAAAAGTCTGAATTTTGCAATAAGGAGTTCATGATCTGGGTCACAGTCAGCTCCTGGTCTTGTTTTTGCTGACTGTATAGAGCGTCTTCATCTTTGCTGCAAGGAAAATAATCAATCTGAGTTCAGTATTGACCATCTGGTGATGTCCATGTGTAGAGTCATCTCTTGTGTCATTTGAAGAGGGTGTTTGCTATGACTAGTTCTCTTGACAGAACTCTGTTAGCCTTTGCCTTGCTTCATTTTGTACTCCAAGGCCAAATTTGCCTGTTACTCCGAGTATCTCTTGACTTCCTACTTTTACATTCCAGCCCCATATAATGAAAAGGACATCTTTTTTGCTGTTAGTTCTAGAAGGTCTTGTGGGTCTTCACAGAACCATTCAACTTCAGCTTCCTCAGTATTGGTGGTTGGGCATATACTTGGATTACTGTGATGTTGAGTGGCTTGGAAATGAACAGAGATCATTCTGTTGTTTTTGAGGTTGCATCCAAGTACTGCATTTCAGACTCTTTTGCTGACTATGAGCACTACTCCATTTCTTCTAAGGTATTCTTGCCCACAGTAGTGGATATAACGGTCATCTGAAGTAAATTCACCCATTCCAGTCCATTTTAGTTCACTGATTCTTAAAATGTCAATGTTCACTCTTGCCATCTCCTGTTTGACCACTTCCTATTTGCCTTGATTCATGGACCTAACGTTCCAGGTTCCTATTCAATATTGTTCTTTACAACATCAGACTTTACTTCCATCACCGGTCACATCCGCAACTGGGTGTTGTTTTTGCTTTGGCTCCATATCTTCATTTTTTCTGGAGTTATTTCTCCACTGTACAGTTCAGTTCAGTCACTCAGTCATATCTGACTCTGAGACCCCATGGACTGCACCACACTAGGTCTCCCTGTCCTTCACCAAGTCCCAGAGTTTACCCAAATTCATGTCCATTGAGTCGGTGATGCCATCCAACCATCTCATCTTCTGTCATCCCTTCCTCTTCCTGCCTTCAATCTTTCCCAGTGTCAGGGTCTTTTCAAATGAGTCAGCTCTTCACATCAGGTGGCCAAAGTTTGGAGTTTCATCTTCAACATCAATCCTTCCAGTTAACACTCAGGATTGACCTTTAGGATGGAGTGGTTGGATCTCTTTGCAGTCCAAGGGACTCTCAAGAGTCTTCTCCAACACCACAGTTCAAAAGCATCAATTCTTCAGCACTCAGCTTTCTTTATACTCCAACTCTCACATCCATTCATGACTACTGGAAAAACCATAGCCTTGACTAGATGGACCTTAGTCGGCAAAGTAATGTCTCTGCTTTTTAATATGCTCTCTAGTTTGGTCATAAGTTTCCTTCCAAGGAGTAAGCATCTTTTAACGCTGAAGAAGCTGAAGTTGAACGGTTTTATGAAGACCTACAAGACCTTTTAGAACTAACACCCAAAAAAGATGTCTTTTTCATTATAGGGGACTGGAATGCAAAAGTAGGAAGTCAAGAAACACCTGGAGTAACAGGCAAATTTGGCCTTGGAATGTGGAATGAAGTTTTGCCAAGAAAATGCACTGGTCATAGCAAACACCCTCTTCCAACAACACAAGAGAAGAGTCTACACATGGACATCACCAGATGGTCAACACCAAAATCAGATTGATTATATTCTTTGCAGCCAAAGATGGAGAAGCTCTATACACTCAACAAAAACAAGACCAGGAGCTGACTGTGGCTCAGATCATGAACTCCTTATTACCAAATTCAGACTTAAATTGAAGAACGTAGGGAAAACCGCTAGACCATTCAGGTATGACCTAAATCAAATCCCTTATGATTATACAGTGGAATTGAGAATAGATTTAAGGGCCTAGATCTGATAGATAGAGTGCCTGATGAACTATGGAATGAGGTTTGTGACACTGTACAGGAGACAGGGATCAAGACCATCCCCATGGAGAAGAAATGCAAAACAGCAAAATGGCTCTCTGGGGAGGCCTTACAAATAGCTGTGAAAAGAAGAGAGGAAAAAGCAAAGGAGAAAAGGAAAGATATAAGCATCTGAATGCAGAGTTCCAAAGAATAGCAAGAAGAGATAAGAAAGCCTTCTTCAGCAATCAATGCAAAGAAATAGAGNAAGAAAAACACCAATACAGTATACTAACGCATATATATGGAATTTAGAAAGATGGGGATCATGACCCTGTATGCCAGACAACAAAACAGACTCAGATCTATAGAATGAACTTTTGGACTCTGGGGGAGAGAGAGAGGGAGAGGGTGGGATGAGATGGGAGAATGGCATTGAAACATGTATACTATCATGTAAGAAACGAATCGCCAGTCGATGTCTGATGCAGGATGCAGGATGCTTGGGACTGGTGCAAGGAGAGGACCCAGAGAGATGGTATGGGGTGGGAGGTGGGAGGGGGTTCATGTTTGGGAACGCATGTACACTCGTGATGAATTCATGTCAATGTTTGGCAAAACCAATACAGTAATGTAAAGTAAACTAAAGTTAAAATAAAAATTTAAAAAAAAATCATATATGATGAGCTTCCCTGGTAGCTCAATTGGTAAAATAATTGCCTGCAATGTGGGATACCTGGGTTCAATCCCTAGGTTGGGAAGATTCCCTAGAGGAGGGCATGGCAACCCATTCCAGCATCCCTCTCTGAAGAATCCCATGTACAGAGAAGCCTGGGGGGCTACAGTCCATAGGGTCGCAAAGAGTTGGACACGACTGAGCGACTTTCACTCATTCACATATGATATGCTTATATTTCCAGCAGCAATAGTTTTATCAATATCTCTTCATTTCAGTTCGTGAAGAAAAGAATCCAGTTGTTCATAACATAGCTCTCTGTATATAGGAAGCAATCAACTTCAAGACTGACATTTTTGGTACTTTATACTTAGCAAACATGATAATGTGTAGTAAAACAAAGACATATGTAGCATTTATTTTTATGACTACTGTACCCACATTTATTAAGTGACAGCAATGTGCATTTAGGTAGAAAAAGTTGTTCCTGTCTCTACAATATGAAAGAGGAGAAATTTAGTGCATTCAAAACAGATTCATCCCTTTGTCATCATTCAGATTTTTAGTCATTTAATGTCTAATGGTTTCCCTATTAAGTATATTAAAACTCTCTTTGTTAATCAATATTGATGATACCATTCATCCACATTATAAAGATGAAACTGCACTTACAATTTGCCTCAGTACAATTTTCAAAGTAAAATGTAATTGTGTTTTATTTTTGTTCTATAACTAAAATAAAATCTGACTTCATTTTACAATGCTTCTATAAATAGGAACACTATTAATACTTATAAGAGTATAATTTTGTAACCATTTTCATAGGAGCTTCCCTGATAACTCAGTTGGTAAAGAATTCATAGTATGAATAACTGTGCCTGTAGAAATAAGAGATTGGAGCTATAGATAAAGATGAGGTTTCCTCTCTCCAAATAATTATTTTATTAGATACTATTTCCTGAATCCAAAACAAATACCATTTAAATTCCTTACATTTGATCAAGTGGTTAAAAGTAGGCTGCATATGGCTTTTTTAAATAACTAGAATATATATTCATGCTTTTTTTCCCCCAGAGAATGTGCAGGAGAGGCTAGTCTCTCTCTCTTGCTCTCTCTCTATTTCTTTGTTATCTCCTGCTAACATTTAGAAGTTTTACTGTATGGAACATTCTGGGATTGAAGTCATTGCTACATGGTCTTCTAGCATCCGGTGCTACTGCAGAGAAATTTGACACTAGTTGTACTTTTCTCATTGAATGGTATACTATGCCTTGATCCTCTCCCCTTGCAACCATGGAATCTTCATTTTCATTCCATAATTTAGAAATTTTATGATGATATTTCTAAGAGTAAATCTTGAGCTTTTTTTTTTTTTTTTTTTTGCCTTTTTTCCCCTTAAGACTAAATTTCTCTCTTAAGAAATTTTCTTAAGAGAGAATTTCTTCTCTGTGGAATTTTATTCTAGCATTTCTTAACTGTTTTATCACCTAATTTTTTTTCCTATTATCGTTCTCAAATGTCTGTTCTATGAGATTTCTACTTATTTTTGTTCTTGTATTTTCTCTTTATTTGCCTTTTTGTTGTTGGTCATTAACATATTTTTTACAGTTATGTGCTCTTATTTTTCCACTTTTTCTCAAATCAGTTCCTTCCTTTATAGACTCGTTGTTCTCTAAAATTTCCCTAAAGATAACGATTTTTATGCTTTTCTCCTTTTACGTTAATTTTCATATTCTTCAGGTGTTAGTATTGATTTGTTCTTTCTCTGGGCTACTTGCTTTCATCAAATGTCTAATGGTCTTTACAGTTAATACGTATATGTATTAATGACTAAAAGACTATGCTGGTAAATACAGCTGTTGGGGATTTCTCTAAAAATTCACCCACCAATCCCTTCACCTCCAAGCGTTGTATGAATCATTGTAATAAAGGGGGCTTAAGTGTTTTTTAAGAAACTTGAAGTCAGCTCCTGACCAGTTTCACGTGACTAAGACTTGGAACCACCAATCCTAAACCGAGGTCTGCACAACTGTCTGATAAATGACATTTAGCTGTCAGAAGGTGGGAAACTCCACCCTCATATCATGCTGCTGCTAAGCTGCTGCTGCTAAGTCGCTTCAGTCGTGTCCGACTCTGTGCAACCCCATAGATGGCAGCCCACGAGGCTCCCCTGTCCTTGAGATTCTCCAGGCAAGAACACTGCAGTGGGTTGCCATTTCCTTCTCCAATGCATGAAAGTGAAAAGTTAAAATGAAGTCGCTCAGTCGTGCCCAACTCCTAGTGACCCCAGGGACTACAGCCTACCAGGCTCCTCCATCCATGAGATTCTCCAGGCAAGAGTACTGGAGTGGGGTGCCACTGCCTTTTCCCATATCATGCTAAATGTCTCCATTTTTGAACATGCACCCTGTGAAGAACATTGTAACCCAGATATACCTGCCCGGCACACCGATTAGTTCACCTTGGCCTGCCTTCAACCACCTTTCCCTACACCTAAGACCACCCTACTTCTTTATTTCATTAATATCTCAACCTCTCACATTCAGGCAGGCAGATCTGAGATTTGTTCTCCAGTCTCCTCACTTGGCTGCCTTGTCAGTAAAAACTCTCTCTAGGCTACAAACACTGGCTTCTCAGCATTTGGCTTGCCACACGCTGAGCAAATAAGCTGGTTCAGTAATAATCTTAACCAAAGTTTTTAAAGACCCATCCTAGAGTTTGTTTTTGCAATGAAGCCCTTTCTTACTTTGAGAATCTTAAAGGGAAAGTTACGAGAAAGACTTATTTTGAAGCCCAAGTTCTGTCTTCATATGTCCTCTAAAGTTTTGCTGAAAGCAGAACAATTCCTTTTTTAGCTCTGCTCTGCTCTCATTTTATTATAGACATTGAGAAAAGTCAGAAGACATTTTCCAAATTCTGCCTAAAAATCTCCTTAGTTAAATTCATCAGTTCACTAGATACAGTTTCTATTTTCCATGTTACTGCAAACAAACTTTCTGTCACAGTGGAACAAGTGTCCTTTCCCCCTCATCCTGCAATAACATTTCTACACTTTTAAGGCTTCCCTGACAGTCTCTTTGAAAATCATCTATCTTCCCACAATCATTCTGAGGCTCTTTATGCTTTCACTAACATTCTCCTCAAAGTCATTCTGGCCTCTACCTGTCACATCTTTCCAGTGGGACATGTTTCAGATTTCATTACAATAGTAGTTCACTCTGCTGCTGCCGCTACTACTAAGTCACTTCAGTTGTGTCTGACTCTGTGTGACCCCATAGAGGCAGCCCACCAGGCTCCCTCGTCCCTGGGATTCTCCAGGCAAGAGTACTGGAGTGGGTTGCCTTTGCCTTCTCCAAGTTTACTTCTAAACACCCTAATTTGTTTCATTTACTTTGGCTCCAAAAATTACTCCAAAATGTAGTGAAAGTCACTCAGTTGTGTCCAACTCTTTGCCATCCCATGGACTATACAGTCCATGAATTCTTCAGGCCAGAACACTGGAGTGAATAGCCTTTCCCTTCTCCAGGGGATCTTCCCAACCCAGGGATCAAACCCAGGTCTCCTGCATTGCAGGCAGATTCTTTACCAGCTGAGTTACCAGGGAAGCCTAGTGAAATAATACAGACATTTATTAAATTATCCCATTTCTACTGATCAGGAATTTAGATAGGGATCAGTAGAAAAAATTCTGTTTCCCACTATCAGCTGGAAGACTCTTCTGAAGCCTCATTCACTCAAGTCTGGCAGTTGATATTGTGTTTTGAATGGGGTCTCAGCTCCCCTCCAACTTGGGTCTCTCCACGTGGGCCACTGTGGACTTCCCCACAGCTTGATGACTAAGCTCTATGTGTGAGAAGGGGAAAGAGGGAGAGAATGAATGTGGTCTAGGGGGAAGTCCTAACATTTCATGATCTAACCTTAGAAATCAGGCACTGTCACTTCAGCTGCATTTTCGTTGCTGAGACTTAAATACTTACTGCTCAGGTTCAAGGGCAAGAAAAAGAGGTCTCATCTACTTCAGGAGATCAGTGATGATCTACAGGAGCATGTGGAACTAGAAAATGTACCACACTTGGGTTGAATCTAGGCGCTACTTTCCTCTATGGTGAAAGGCAGTGAGGGAGTGGGCAGCAAAAAATATCTATTCTACAGTCTAGGACCTTGGAATAAAAGCATCTTAGCAAAAAAATCTCTTTCTCTCTTTGTATCATTCTTTGTACCTCTAAAATGGTTCATTACATCTCTGGAATCTCCAAGATTTAGTGTGTGTGTGTGTGTTTATTAGGGATACCTTCTGTCTTTTTTTTGTTTCATGTGTCTTCTTTTGCCCTGAGTGATGAGCAGCTAGAGATACTAGAAATGATCATTATGGGGATGACTATGGTTCTGTTTTGTATTTGGCCCAAAGTCTAATTCAAATAGAAGCTGACAGTAAATCAGCAAGAAAAGGAGACCTGGAACATTTCCCTCTGTGTAAGAGTGCTAACTCATTTCCTCATCACATTAGAGGATGTATTACAGTGATGGTTCCTATAGTGACAAAGGGGATAAGACTATGTGCTAATGGGCCTTTTTGGACTCTGTTTTCTCTGATTCAGCATCATTTCATGGCTAAAGCAGCAGGGACCATAGATATTGATTTATTTATCTGTCTAGCTATATAAATATAATACAAGTGAATATAGTATTTTTTTATTTTCCTGCTAGAACTTAAATAATCATAATGAGGATATGATAGTATAATTTACATAATTGGAAAGAGAAGTTTTTTGCAAAAGAGAAGATGATTGTATCATATCTTACAACACAGCAAGAAAAAAATTTATACTTATTCAGTGACCTGGTGATTTTTATTACTATGTCAAAAATTATATCAAAGTCTTTTGAATATAGATCTTCATATTATGTAAAGCATTCATAAAGTAGTGAAATTTAATAATGGATCTATATGAAGACTCTGGGGCAGCTGCTTAAATTTCATGAAGCTAGTATTAAGCAACTGGAAAAGACATATAATCTAATTCACAGAGTAAATATTAAGCCACCTCTATGTGTTGGTCACTGTAAGGAATTCTAAGATATCTCTCTGATACCCACTAGGGTTCTTGGCCTTCCTCAATCAATAGAAATTGACTAAAATCTAGACAAGAAATTCAGCAAGACTTTACTGGGGACTCTGCTGCAGCAGAGGGGAGTGAGAACAAAATTCATGTTCCCTTGCTCACTCTCAAAAGTGGGAGGAGCTGGTTCCTTCTGTGGGGTGAGGTTAGAGTTGTTCCCTGTATTCAGGCCAGAGGGTTGGCTTAAGTGTTTTGCCCAGCCCTTTGTGGTATTGAGTGCAGAGGGCATGCACAGTACCCTGCTTTGACTCTTGACCCTTG
Organism: Redunca redunca; assembly: GCA_006410935.1. NCBI lineage: Eukaryota > Metazoa > Chordata > Mammalia > Artiodactyla > Bovidae > Redunca > Redunca redunca. The sequence continues at coordinate 2,549,927 of SJYQ01001396.1, read as the reverse complement.
GCAGTTATAGTTTCTGGGTCTTTTTGCAATCTTCTGTCCAGAATTTGCCCAACTCTGCACATGATTACATTTGGTCCCATATAGTTTTTTGTATTTTGTTGCAAGAGAGGTTTATCCAGGTGCAATGATTGCTGCACTTCAGCAAAGGGTCCCAGGTCCCAGCCTGTCTCATCTCCTTCAAATAGATTAAACATGCAAGTAATTCAAAAACTATTGTCCACTTGATGACCTTGATAGACTCAGCACTGAGCTAGGCAGTCAATACTCAAAAAGGACTTCCCTTGTCCTTCAGAGATCTTATTATTTATTTTGAAGATTACTAAGAATAGTAAAGCAAAACAAGTAAAAACATTAATATGTAAGATAAACATTTAAAAAAATTAAATTTTAGATTCAGTTCAGTTCATTCAGTCACTCAGTCGTGTCCAACTCTTTGCGACCCCATGAATCGCAGCACGCCAGGCCTCCCTGTCCATCACCATCTTCCAGAGTTCACTCAAACTCACATCCATCAAGTTGGTGATACCATCCAGCCATTTCATCCTCTGTCATCCCCTTCTCCTCCTGCCCCCAATCCCTCCCAGCATCAGAGTCTTTTCCAACGAGTCAACTCTTCGCATGATGTGGCCAAAGTACTGGAGCTTCAGCTTTAGCATCATTCCTTCCGAAGAACACCCAGGGCTCATCTCTTTTAGAATGGACTTGTTGGATCTCCTTGCAGTCCAAGGGACTCTCAAGAGTCTTCTCCAACACCACAGTTCAAAAGCATCAATTCTTCGGTGCTCAGCTTTCTTCACAGTCCAACTCTCACATCCATACATGACTACTGGGAAAACCATAGACTTGACTAGATGGATCTTTGTTGGCAAAGTAATGTCTCTGCTTTTCAATATGCTATCTAGGTTGGTCATAACTTTTCTTCCAAAGAGTAAGCATCTTTTAATTTCATGACTGCAGTCACCATCTGCAGTGATTTTTGAGCCCCCCCAAATAAAGTCTGACACTGTTTCCACTGTTTCCCTACCTATTTGCCATGAAGTGATGGGACCAGATGCCATGATCTTCGTTTTCTGAATGTTGAGCTTTAAGCCAGCTTTTTCACTCTCCTCTTTCACTTTCATCAAGAGGCT
>SJYQ01001396.1:2520316-2548752 GCA_006410935.1 Redunca redunca | reverse complement strand
TAGCGTGTGAGGTGAGTGCAATTGTGTGGTAGCCTGAGTATTCTTTGGCATTGCCTTTCTTTGGGATTGGAAGGAAAACTGACCTTTTCCAGTCCTGTGGCCACTGCTGAGTTTTCCAAATTTGCTTGCATATTGAGTGCAGCACTTTCACAGCATCATCTTTCAGGATTTGAAATAGCTCCACTGGAATTCCATCACCTCCACTAGCTTTGTTCATAGTGATGCTTTCTAAGGCCCACTTAACTTCCCATTCCAAAATTAATATTAGATTTATGAACTAGAAACACAATTATATTTCTAAATGAGAAAGGAACAGGGATACTGTAGGAGGAGGTATTTGAAAAGGGGAGAATTTTAAAGTCTGAGAGAGTAGAGTTTCCTCTTGGGCAGGAGGAGAGGAAAAATGACATGTGGGGGGAATGTGGGAGAACACAGCACAAGCACAGGTGCCAAGCTGGAGTGAGGATGAACGTAGCATCTGCAGCCGGCAGCAAAAAAGTGAATAAACTGCTGTTATTTATAAGCAGCCTGCTGGGTGACAGAGAACTATGGAAACCTGAGGACTCAGGGCTCTGGGGCTCAGCCCCGCCTCTGCCCACCGCACTGGTATCTTCCCCGTGCAACAAAGACAGCTGCCAGTGTCCAACCCATGGCCCTAAAAATTAAACCATACAATGCCAAAATCTGCACATAAACCTTGTTATGATGGGAGTTGCTGGTAAGTGGTAAAACAGCATCTGTTTTCTATTCAGTATCTCAATGTATTGTGGGTAACGGAGCTGCAACGGTGACATAAGCCTTCAGCAGGCAGCCGGCTGCTGCAAATGCAGTATTGACACCAGCAACTTGATGCCTGAAATAGGAGAGACAGGTTGGCTTTGCTTCAGGAGTTTCCTGACACAATGGGTTGTGTTCTCTTTAAAACACGGTTAAGGCATTGAGCCTAATGGAATGAGTGTCTGTCCAACAATCCATACGAAACAAGAGTGGGAAGGTGGTGGAAAGATCACAGAGTCTGGATAAGGATGAATTGGTTCAAATATTGGCTTCATTGCCCTCGCAAAATGTGTCTTAGGCAAGTCACATAAGCCCTCTGGGTCCCAAAGGTAAGAATAAAACTTGTCCTTTTTACCTTATAAGTTTACTGTGAATGTCATAACTCTCAAGGGCAGAAACTATATAAACAGCAAAGCACTGTACCAACCTTAATTTTACTCATTTTCCTATGGATAAATGAGACCTGAGTTTCCTTCATTAAATTCCTGTTCATGTGTATTCTTCTGTCATACTTTAAGATATATTACTTGCATATGTACTTGAGCTTATTCCTATTCTTCTATCATACCTTAAGATATATTACTTGTAAGTATATTTGAGCTTATTCCCTTTCTATAATTCCCAGATACACTTAGGTGCCAATTCCTAGGGATTCTTTAGCCTTAAGACTAAAACTGAACAAAAATTCAATTAGTATCTAAGAATCAGGAAATTATTGAAAAAACATATATTTTGATCTGCAGTAAATCTCAAGGGAAATTTGTTCAAGTCTATTTCACTCTGCACAAGTCTGCTGTATAAAATAAGAACACAGAATTCAATGGGATTTTCAGAAATATTTAACTCATAAATTGTTCCTACTGAGCATTGCTATTCTATAAACATTATCTGCATTTGAGCAATTGTCAGAGAATGTTTAGGTCAATGGATAGTTTTGGTTTCTTTCTTTTTTACAGTTCTTAATTTGACAAGTTTCTTCCTTAGCTCTCCCAGAAATAAATAGGAAGCTTTCTTTCTTTGAGTCTTAATTCCATGCTGCAGCCAATTTGACTCAACCACAGTTATACTAAAAGTCAAGCCCTAATTGTCCTAATCACAAACTTTCCCCAACATAGCCTATAAAAAAACTACTCCTCTGTTAATTCTTAGTCACCCGCTCATAGTTACTGCAGAGGGATATTGGCTTATCTCATTAACACACATTCAGGCAAACACAACATGGCCCCTCTTGGGCTTATCTGTCATTTCCTTGTGCTTGTTCTCTGCCAGCAGGAGGACCATGCATAAATGCCAGCATATGTTCTGAGCATCTCTGTAGATCACAGCTGTATACAACACTATCTCCTCTTTACTGGGTCAGAACACAGTGGAACAAACATATCTTTAGCAGCTAAGTGTTTTCATTTTTACTGCCACATACTAAAGCACACACAGCTATGACACAGCGAACCAACCATTTATAATTGAGTGAATAAAAAGCAGCTGAAAACCAAAAGCTGGAGAATGAATTAAAATAGTACCATGGAGAAAAGCTTGGTAACCCATTCCAGTTTTCTTTTCTGGAGAATTCCATGGACAGAGTGTCCTGGCGGACTACGATCCACGGGGTTGCAAAGAGTCAGACACAACTGAGCGACTAACACAGCAACAAATAGAAATAAAATGCAGACATCTAGCCTCTCAAATAGTTGATTTTGAAGTTCAAGAGCCCACTTAATGATTGTATCTATGTTTATATATAGCAGATGGCTGGGAACACAGTGTCCGTTTAATCTTAAAAGCATTTTGAAAATAGTAGGCAACTAATGGTTTTCTCCTAATCAAGGCATGTTCTCCATATGTCATCCAGAATCTGTTTACTCACTACTGTTATTGTCTCAGTTCATGTTGAACTAGTTTATTACATTTCTCTTTTCCTTTTATATGATGATGGTAATTTTACTCAATTTGTTTAATGCGGTGCCAGTGTCCTATGGGCTGAGGGACAATCAGAGTGGTCAAGCAGTCCTGAACATCTGAGAAGAAAGACCCTCCACTCTTTGACCCTGAGGACTCTAAGGAAAGCAGGCTGAATGTGAGATTCTCCCCACTACCCACTCTGGCCCCGCAGCATGGCATGCAGGATCTTACTTCCCTGACCAGGGATTAAAGCCATGCCCCCATGGTCAGAAGTGTGGAGTCTTAACCACTGGACCACTAGGGAAGTCCCTGAATGCTAGATCTCTGAAAATGCTCCAGGCATTACAGGGCAGAAGATTTTCACAGAGAGAAGAGTAGTGATATTAGTCTTCATTATCAGTCACCTTTAGCAATGATTCTATGAAAAATGTTTCTATGGGGGCCAATCTATGAAACTTTAGGCTGTATCTAAGGAGAATTGCTCACAATTCTGGGAGAAAATTAACTGTAGCCACAATGCTTAGCCTTAATGAGTTAGGATGAGAGTTGAACAATTAGCTAGAGGTGACTGGCAGATAGAGCCACCATAACGAATCAATAGGGGACAGAAAAACAAATCAGTCCAAAAGCCATCAGAAATATTCCTACCAAAAAGGCATTTCCATTCAACTTCACTGAATTATGGCCATGACTTCCAAGAGAGTTTGATTGCTTCATCTTCCAAGAGAAGAGTCATAAAAAAGCATCTAGTGATACGAAGGTACCCGTGAACTCCAGTCCTTTTGTAGCAACAGAAGTTGTCTCCATATTTAGAGAACTGAAAAGAAATTTCCAGCACTGTCAAATTTGGATTTTGGGGGCCTACATACACCCTTGAAAACTCAAATTTATTTTTGAATTTTAGTTAGGACTCATTCCTATACTTAGTCATAAATCTTTATTGGGCATCCACTACAAGTCAGACACAGCCTAGAATATATCAAGGAACATCACAAAGAGTCTTAGTCAGGGAATCTCTAGACAAGTGAAAAACTGTTCCATGAATAGGAATAAGTAGAGTTCATAAAGGCTAGCAGCATTTTTCACACTCATTTAGTTGGTAAGAAGTCAAGCCAGGATTTGAATCCATAATGACACCCTATATTTCCTCCACTAAGCTAATATACTAGTAGAGTTGAATCCATATTTCTAAACTAAGTACACACAAACTCACTGGCAATTTCCAGCACAGAATCTATGTCTTTTGTACCATATGAATATAACATTTTAAAAAAAGTTTATTCCCAGAAAATGCTCATATAACATCATGGCAAAATAATAACTTTGCTTCAATAAAAATGGATAGGACTGGGACATCCATGGAGGTCCAGTGATTAAGAATCCACACTTCCACTGAAGGGGCCACAGGTTCCATCTGTGGTTGGGGAATTAAAATCCCATGTACCTGCATGGTGCAGGCATAAAATAAATAAAATTTAAAATTAAAATAAAATTCAGCTTTAAAAATTAAGAATAAATAAAAATAGGGTGATATCAATAGTGATAAATGTTCTGAAGACAGTTAATGTAATGTGGGGAAACAAAAAGAAGGGCTTGAAGAATTTAGAGACAGTGATCAAAGATGACAATATCCAAAAAGTACAAGATATTCCTACTTAGCAAGGAATTATCCCACCTAAAGTACTAACCTTTCCCTAGTTGAGGATCATGGATCTGTAATGTCAGAAATGGCCTTTAGCAGACCTCGACCTAAATTCAGGTTTTCGGACTCCCCAAAATACCAGAACAAAGAGAAATGTCAAAAACAATTACTTTGGGACTCACCTGAGAAGCTGAGGTGGATTTATCACTTTTGCGAATGTTAATTACCAAGTCCATGGACACTTAGCTGAAACATGGGAAACAAGGTTGGTTCCGTGTGCTTAGAAAATAACTGTGCTTCCTAGTGTGCTCCCTCACTCTGCTGTGTGTGTGCATGTGTCTGTGTATATGTGTGCACATGTGTTTGTGCACATGAGAGGGAGCGAAAGAGAAAGAGAGTAACAGACTGAAGGAGAAAGACATTAAATATGTGAGAGCATTTTTTAACTTTCCCTTATTTATTCTCCACTACTATTATACCCAATTCTGTCAAGAAGAGTGAAATGACGGGAATTGGTCCCCACGAACCTCTGAAATGTGCTGAGGGTATTACTCTGCTAAATAAATTAGGTATTTTTGTAGACCTCACTGATGATCACCACTCTTTATTTCCCTCTACCTACTGGGCATAGAGAAAACTATCAGTTCAGTTCAGTTCAGTCGCTCAGTCGTGTCAGACTCTTTGAGACCCTGTGGACCGCAGCATGCCAGGTCTTCCTGTCCATCACCAACTCCTGGAGCTTACCCAAAATCATGTCCATTGAGTCGGTGATGCCATCCAACAATCTTATCCTCTGTTATTCCCTTCTCCACCTGCCTTCAATCTTTCCCAGCATCAGGGTCTTTTCAAATGAGTCAGCTCTCTGCATCAGGTAGCCAAAGTATAGGAGTTTCAGCTTCAACATCAGTCCTTCCAATGAATACTCAGGACTGATCTCCTTTAGGATGGACTGATTGAATCTCCTTGCAGTCTAAGGGACTTTCAATAGTCTCCTCCAACACCTCAGTGCAAAAGCATCAATTCTTCAGTGCTCAGCTTTCTTTATAGTTGAGCTCTCACATCCATACATGGCTATTGGAAAAACCATAGACTTGGCTAGATGGACCATTGTTGGCAAAGTAACATCTCTGCTTTTTAATATGCTGTCTAGGTTGGTCATAACTTTCCTTCCAAGGAGTAAGTGTCTTTTAATTTCATGGCCACAGTCACCATCTTCAGTGATTTTGGAGCCCCCCCGCCCCCCGCCAAATAAAATCAGCCACTGTTTCCACTGTTTCCTCATCTATTTACCATGAAGTGATGGGACCAAAGGCCATGATCTTCGTTTTCTGAATGTTGAGCTTAAGCCAACTTTTCCACACTCTTCTCTTTCACTTTCATCAAGAGGCTCTTTAGTTCTTCTTTGCTTTCTGCCATAAGGGTGGTATCATCTGCATATCTGAGGTTATTGATATTTCTCCTAGTAATCTTGATTCCAGCTTGTGCTTCTTCCAGCCCAGAGTTTCTCATGATGTACTCTGCATATAAGTTAAATAAGCAGGGTGACAATATACAGCCTTGACATACTCCTTTGCCTATTTGGAACCAGTCTATTGTTCCATATCCAGTTCTAACTGTTGCTTCCTGACCTGCATACAGATTTCTCAAGAGGCAGGTCAGGTGGTCTGGTATTCCCATCTGTTTAAAAACTTTCCACAGTTTGTTGTGATCCACACAGTCAAAGGCTTTAGCATAGACAATAAGGCAGAAACAGAAGTTTTTCTGGAACTCTCTTGCTTTTTCAATGATCCAGCAGATGTTGGCAGTTTGATCTCCGGTTCTTCTGCTTTTTCTAAAATCAGCTTGAACATCTGGAGTTCACAGTTCATGTATTACTGAAGCCTGACTTGGAGAATTTTGAGCATTACTTTACTAGAGTGTGAGATGAGTACAATTGTGCAGTAGTTTGAGCATTCTTTGGCATTGCCTTTCTTTGGGATTGGAAGGAAAACTGACTATACTTTATTCTTTTCAATTAAGCTGATGCATATACAAAACTCAGTATTTAAGTAGTCATTCTTTTTGCTGTGTCAGAATAATTGTTCTGCTTTCTTTTATTATGAAGTAAGTTAGTATACTAACCATGAACAGAAAAATGCCTATAATTTTATCTCAGACTGTATATCATACCACTTATGACTCAACTCTTCAAAATTCAGTGAAGTGGAGCTCAGGTTTTAGAGTGTGTGCCATTTGATATAATTATATAATGCTTTGTTAAATTATAGAACTATAAGCATTAACTTACACCCATTCTGACACTGTAATAGCACTGTCCCATCTAATTTATATCAAGTTTAATAATGGCCTCCACTAACAGACTATATCTTGAACCACTATAGTAGAATGTATATACCCGAGCTTTTTATTTCCATTATCAGTGATGAGGTTTTAATGAGATCGACAGATTTAGTCAACTGAAATCTAACTGTATATATTCCTGTCTTCACCTTAACCAGAAACTCAAAATGCAGGTGTCCTGTCTGGAGTCAGAAATAATTATTAATAACTATGTGGAAAATCTTTCATTTTTACCTGAAAAATGTCTCCACTGAAAGCCTTATCAATGCTGAATCAGTAGAAGGCCTGGGTTTTAGCATAAATGGAGTAAATTATCTTCTAAGCAATGTCATGCCAGGGCATAGTCTTAGTTTTTAATCTCCCTCCAGAACCTTGTAGAGGCAAGGACTTTGTACAGGAAGGGTATTTGAGATGTGATCCCAAGAAAAGTGAAAATGAGAAAGAGAAAGAGAGAGAGAAGGCAAGAAACGGTACATTACAAGGTTTCCACTGTAGGTAATGAGTCCTTCATACTTCCAGGACTGAGAATTGTACAGAACACCACGTAGAATTGTTCACCTGGCCAACCGTAGCCTGTAACTTTTATCTTATGTCTGATCCTCAGTTGTTCAAGGATCACTTTTGGGAGCATTAACAACTTTGCACTTCTGGAATTTTCTGGCATATAAGAACAGCAATATCCCATGGTATCAGAAAAGATTCAGACACAAATGTTTGGCCCCTCAGAGAAGATGGCTGCAAGGCTGAACTAAACTGACTTCCAGCTGGAGAACTTGTTTGCAGCTTCTCTTGCATGGTGCTAAGGGCAGTTAGATTCCTTACATGCCTTCTCAGGACTCTCAGAAAGAGTAAACTCAGAGGCCTGGGTGGAAACTGGAAGCTCTTAAAGCCTGACCTCAGCAGTTCAAGAATATCACTTCTGTCACATACTATTAGTCAAGCATGTCTCTAAGCAGGCTCAGATACAAAGAAATGAAAATTAGACTCAATTTCTTAATGCAAAAAGTAGCAGAGAATTTACTGCCATCTTTGACCTACCAGAGCTGTGATATTAGATCTTGAATTTAGATCAGTGTTTTTAATGAGTTTTAAAGAGAGCTGTGAAGTTTTGCTTCACTGCATTAAAATCTCTTTTCTTAAAAGGAAGGAAAATAAATCCCAGTTTACATGCCCACACAGGAGGGAAGGATGACTGGAGACTAAGTAAAATACAGAATTCAGAACTAAATGGAATTTCAGTCAAAATTTAGCGTGCTTACTACCACTGAAACTAATTTGCTAAGTTTAGACCTTGAAGTAATTAACATCATATCTTGAGTAGCCCTTTTTGATAAGATTCATTATATGAAAACAACTAATCTAACTAAAAGACTTGTAAAACTTTCCAGAAAGAATGTTGTCACATCTAGAATCACACATTAGCTTATGTTTTAACTATATCAGTTATTGAGTATATGCTTAAAGCTGTTTTATTTTCTTTTAAGAAAAGTATTCTTTGCTGAATTAGCTGCAATGGAATCTTTTTATGTCTACAATTTCCCAGTTAACAGACAACAAAGTCAGCATTTGTAGGAGCAGCATCCTCTCAGGTTTACTGCTGGAGTTGATCCTACTTGTAAGTTTTAGAGGAAAGTCATAGACTCTTGTCTTCCATTTCCCTTGAGTCATACAGGAATGAACTCAGCATCTATGTGCTCACTTGGATTGCAATGAATTCCAGAGGGTAGCATGTTTGCCTTAGCACTCCCGAAAGCACAACTTGAACAAAGATAACAGTCGCAGAGTCAGCAGATTGAGTAGAAAACAACTGCATTGGTAACCCTGGGACACTTCTACCCACTGCCAATTTTCTCTGATGGTTGAATTAACAAGAGAGCAGCTCTCCCTTTATGGACCCCAATGGAGAGGTCTGGGTTCTTCCCTTTCACTCTGATGGTCTAGTCTCAGAGGGCTAGCTATGAAACCACCAACCAAATGCTAAATGAGAAGGATTGAATTCTGAACCCAAGGTCAAGGTTTTAATGCAAAAACAATTTGATTACTGATCCAGGGGATGCTCCCATTCAGTGCTCCTTTCACCTGTTTTAGAGCCTCACTTCACCCGAGGTATCAGTACTGTTCAGCCTTATTTGCCAGCTTGTGTTCTCATGTGAAAGTCTAACACATAGCAAGAATTTGTAAAATTTTCTCGTCTCTAAATATTTCCCACCAGTCTAATTAAAATGACTACCATATTAATAATCCTAAAGGAAAATTAAAATTTTAAAAAGGGGAAAGCACTATAGCCTAGAATTTTATGTACTAATTTTATGTGCTAACCTCATGCTCCATGTCCTAGGTCATTTCACTAACTCCAGCCCCTCCTAACTGTTACCACTTTCTGGCCTGCTCCCCCATCTCTAACATAAGGGACCCTCCGAAAAACCATCTTCAGAAAGTCATCCTTCATTCCCCAACAAAAATAGTGATTTCTAGCTTCTCTGGAGCTCCATCATGAAGTATTTGTACATTCCTTATATCAAGCACTTTTGTCTGTTTTGCAGTATGGACATTTTGAGCTATTCTCCCTTTCTTTACCACTGCATGCACTCTTTGAACAAATTTATTTTAAAGTGGCATTCTCTTTTACTAGATAGTTTCATTTGAAAAATAATCAGTGCCCTTAGTGAAGAATATAAGTAGAATGAAAATGATATATAATGAAATTAAAAGCTGCTCCACGTCACCTCCACCAAAGCAACAATTAACAGTCTCTTGCTTCTGTACCCAAGAAATTGCACTGCATATACAAATACATGTTTTCATCTCCATATACATATCCTTTTAAAAAACATGTGTATAAAGATAGACTCTCTTCAGGGCCATAGGTTTTTCTTTTCTAGTTAACAATATATAATCCCTAGTTTCTTTCACACCAATGCATAGTGAATGATTTAGTTATTTTAAACAGATGTATCATATGTCATTGTATGACTGTATTATAAATTATTTAAACCCTTTCTGTTAACCACATTTATATTCTTTCCTGCCTTTTGCCACTAATTGTAATAAAGTAATAAAAGTAATTTCATACATATTTATGTGCATATGTGAGTACATCTGTAATAAATTTTCCTAGAAGAGGTATTTACAGGTAAACCTATATTGCCAAATAGCCTTTCAAAGAAAGTGAATCATTTTGTATTAAAGATCCATAACTGCTTATCCATTCTTCATTACAGAATTATAAAGGAAAAGACAATAGAATGACACATATGATAGACTGCAAAAAATGTGCAAAAATTTTAAAACTTATCCCACGGTTGTATAGTATATCCTTTTTCCTGCTCTAACTCTGAGATTGTCTATGTAACTTTGTGGGACAAGGAAACGTCAGAAATACTGGCAGAAGCAAAAGTCTGAAAAAAGTTTTCACCGTGAAATCCTGCCTCTCTTGCTGTTCTTGGAAACCACTGCCCCATGTGAAAAAGCTCATGCTAAACAAGAGGATGATGAAATAGTACATGGAAAGAGGCTAAATTTCCCAGCTGAGGTCCTTCCAAACCAACCATGCCCACCACATATAAGTGCAAGTCCAGCAAGAGTTCAGTCATATTACCAAGTCACAGACAACTTCTGTTCTTAAGCAACTCCCATTTATCCTTTATTTAAAATTTATATTACCTTATAGATATATGGAATTCTCTATGATATTTTTCTCAATCCAAATCATTTCAGGGAGTAAGAATGCTTTTTTTCAAGTATTTATATTGAACCATAAACTATCTTAGGTAGATCAAGAAAAAAATATATATATTTATCTTCTCTCTGTGTAAGTTTCAGTACTCACAAATTCTGAAATACCACTGTATTTTTAACTAACCTTATGAGGAAAACTTTATTTTCTCAAAATATCTAAAACTTGTTTTTCTAAATTGGGGAAACCCCATTGAATTCACACACACTAGTGAAGTAATGCTCAAAATTATCCAAGCCAGGCTTCAACAGTAAGTGAACTATGAACTTCCAGATGTTCAAGTTGAATTTAGAAAAGGCAGAGGAACCAGAGATCAAATTGCCAACATCCGTTGGATTATCGAAAAAGAAAGAGAGTTCCAGAAAAACATCCATTTCTGCTTTATTAACTATGCCAAAGCTTTAACTGTGTGGATCACAACAAACTGTGGAAAGTTTTTAAACAGATGGGAATACCAGACCACCTGACCTGCCTCTTGAGAAATCTGTATGCAGGTCAGGAAGCAACAGTTAGAACTGGATATGGAACAACAGACTGGTTCCAAATAGGCAAAGGAGTACGTCAAGGCTGTATATTGTCACCCTGCTTATTTAACTTCTATGCAGAGTATATCATGAGAAACTCTGGGCTGGAAGAAGCACAAGCTGGAATCAAGATTGCCAGGAGAAATCTCAATAACTTCAGATATGCAGATGACACCACTCTTATGGCAGAGAGTGCAAGAACTAAACAGCCTCTTGATGAAAATGAAAAAGGAGAGTGAAAAAGTTGGCCTAAAGCACAACATTCAGAAAACGAAGATCATGGCATCCGGTCCCATCACTTCATGGCAAATAGATGGGGAAACAGTGGAAACAGTGTCAGACTTTATTTTTTGGGGCTCCAAAATTACTGCAGATGGTGACTGCAGCCATGAAATTAAAAGACACTTACTCCTTGGAAGAAAAGTTAGGACTAACCTAGACAGCATATTAAAAAACAGAGACATTACTTTGCCAACAAAGGTTCGTCTAGTCAAAGCTATGGTTTTTCCAGTAGTCATGTATGGATGTGAGAGCTGGACTATAAAGAAAGCTGAACGCCAAAGAATTGATGCTTTTGCACTGAGGTGCTGGAGAAGACTCTTGAGAGTCCCTTGGACTGCAAGGAGATCCAACCAGTCCATCCTAAAGGAAATCAGTCCTGAATATTCATTGGAAGGACTGATGGTGAAGCTGAAGCTCTAATACTTTGGCCACGTGATGCGAAGAACTGATTCATTTGCAAAGACCCTGATACTGGGAAAGATTGCAGGCAGGAGAAGGGAGCGACAGAGGATGAGATGGTTGGATGGCATCATCGACTCGATGGACATGGGTTTGGGTGGACTCCGGGAGTTGATAATGGACAGGGAGGCCTGGCGTGCTGCAGTTCATGGGGTCACAAAGAGTCAGACACAAATTGAGCGACTGAACTGAACTGAACTGAAATAAATAGCACCCATATTCCTCACCTGCTTCTGAAAACATTAGTCCAAAGGATCAGGCAGATAAAAACATTGTATATTTCTGTTTCTGTCTGAAATGGAATAACAGGTACTGAATTTGCCTTCCCATCTTAAACCACTATGAAACTTGACAATGTATGAAGGCCATACTGTTCATTCACTGAATATTGAACAGTTGGGATGTGACTCCTGGGATTAGAAAAATAAAGTGGATCCTATGAAGTGACCAGCATACTTCCCTGAAGCTATTTTCCAGATTACAGCACAGGCAGAAGAAACACAAGCAGAGTCTTGCAATCTGATAAAGTTGAGGAGATGGAGATGAGAGTTGGAGGAGGCTATACATTTTAGCAAAAAACAAAACAGAAAAAAGAGAGAGAGATAACTGTTTATAGAAAGAGTTCCAGAAATCTGCCGAAGATTCCCCTTGTGTTTTTGCCGCAGTGCTGATTAACTCCAAATAAAAAGTAATTGCCCAAGTTTGAAAGAAATCTGTGAAAGAAGTATTCCGAATAGTTCATAGACTACTAAAGTGAGGGATGTGCAACTTTTCCTTTAACTTGAAAACTTAGAAGCCATTATAGGGTTATTAGTTGGCCTAATATTAATATTGCTATGTCTCAGAAAATAGAAAGGCCCAAGGAGACTGAAACAGACTGGGAAGTGACCCATTGATAGAGCAAACAGAACACACACAACATTTATCCATCAAGCTCACTGTCTTATATGGGGATAGTCTGTGATGCCCCCAAACAGTTATAACAGCAACATCAAAGAATACTTATTGCACATTACCATAAAAAATAATAATAAAAAAACCTGAGATATTTTAAAAATTACCAAAGTGTGACACAGAGACATGAAATGAGCAAATGCTGTTAGACAAATGGCCTCAGCAGGCTTTTAAAAAAATTTTTATTTATTTTTTTAATTGAAGGATAATTGCTTTACAGAATTTTATTGTTTTATATCAAACATCAACATGAATCAGCAGGCTTTCTTAATGTGCACTGCCACAAAGCTTCAATTTGTTAAAAAAAAAAAAAATAAGGAGTATCTCCAAAGCACAATAATGATGTAATGTGCAATAAAATGAAGTATGCTTATACTTTATGCTGTTTTATGTTTCTCTGCTCTCCTAGATGCTAAACCGCTCTGCCCTTCTTTTCTAACTATTAAACTTTTGTAATGTGGCTTAAGTTACATACTTTTTTTTTTGCTTCCCTAGAAATATCTTCATCTCTTCTTTCTTCTCACTTGTTGTAGCTTTGTCTGCACATTGAACTAAGAAATCTACACTAATTTTGGCACCTGTTAAATAATTTGAAGTGTTCCAAAATGAAAACAAAAAAATTAACATCACTCTTTCTCAACATTTTCCAAAGAACTTTGGAAGAAACGTTAAGTTGAATGAAGCAGTAATTTTAAAGATGTATGTAAGTTATTTATATATAATACACCCAGCAGAATCAGAAAGACACCTAGTCTCTATTTAAATCATACCCTTAGAGTTCACCCAAGCAAAACCATCTTCTCCAAAAGAGTTCTGAACCAACAATAAGCCCAAAATGGAAAAACTTTTTAAGGTAGCCTAAACGTTACAGAAAGCTGAAAGTACTTAACCAGGTACAGAAATCAAAGTGGTATCATCTTGGATGATTTGTCCCAACAAGCTGGCAAGAGAGCTCTTAGAAATTTATTTTGTAGCCACTTAATGCTCTGACATTTTCCATTTTGCTTTTGCAAAACACTGAAGTTGTTTTTCTTTTTTCCTCTTCATAGCTAAAGAAGTGTGAAATGCTGGTTTGGAGAATTGCTGAGAACAGCCCAATAGCCCTGCCAAATGAACATCTTGGGGAATATAACTTCTGTTCATTAGAGCAAGGCTTGCTGTTAGGAAGCCTGCTCACCTGCTGGAGTAGGAGAGAGTATTAGGCAGGCAGATGTTAGTGCTTCTTCAAGTGGCAAATGCAACAGCCAATTCTAAGGGCTGGAGCATTAGCTAAAGAATGGTCTTCAAGGACAATGAACTTGTTGACCTACTTTGGAGTTTTCTGATGTTCTCAAGGCTTAAGCCTTTTTTTTTTTTTTTTTTTGGTGAGGTGAAAAAAGGGAAGAAAAGTCATGTCTAGTATTTTTCCATACATGTGAACCAGCAAATGTGATTGTTCTATCAATATTATTTTACTCCTTGTCTTAGCCATTTCCAATTTCACCCCTTTTGAAATTATTTTAATGTGTTTATTAATAGCAGAGTGTCTTTCTTGAATGTTTACTCTCATAGGGACTGGAATTTTTAGCATTGTCAAATGAGAATTATTTTAAGAAAAAGTTAGTGGTAGCAATACTTGCATTTTAGCAATGGTGTTGCCTAAGAAGAAGAAGATATTTCAAGTTACTGTGCCTCAAGTTGTTTTGTAATCATCCTTAATCAATAAAATCTGGAATCCCACCATGATATTTATTGATTTATTCAACAATTTTTTTTTATTCTGTTACAAAAATGAACAATGTTCTAAGCACCAAAAATTTATTCACTAGGCAAATAGGGGAAAGGGCTAGAGAGATAAGAAGCATAAAAAATAATGTTATTATATAGTTCAATAGGAAGCAATAAATTTTAAAGTAAAATAGAGAATTTGAAAGAATCGTGGGAAAGTTTGCAGTAGTAAATGCATGGACACCCTAGGTAAGACTTATGTAAGGAAAGATTTGAAAGAGCAGAAGCGACAAGTCCCATGGATTTCTGGGGGAAAGACATTTCAAGCAGAGAACAGAAATGCAAAGCTCCATGTTTGAAACGTTCTTGGTAAGCTCAAGAAGCAGTCAAGTAGAACAGTGCAAGCTGTAAAATAATTGCAACAAATTATATCAAGATGCAATACCATTATTGTGATTTCACATTTAACCTGAAGAAAGTGGCATGCCATTAGAGGTTTTTGAGGAGGGATATGACATAAATTTTAATGGCATGTTTTCAAAATAGACTCTATGGAGACAAGAGAGGGATTAGGATGGTCAGCTGACAATTTGTCACAATAATTAATGATATAGATGATGGTGCTTGGAAGTATGGTGATTAGTTAATGGTTCTGGATATATTTTATAGGGAGAGTTAATGAATAATAAAGAGAATTTAGCACGTGGACCAAAGAAAGGAAACCTTTTGGCTAGGGTACTGTAGGGTGGAATTTGCTAGCAATTAATATAGGAAGTTATATGTAAAATAGTATCAAGGAATAAGATGACAAGGCTTGGTTTTAAATACATTAAGTTTGAGATGCCTAGATGTCTCCAGAATTTCTATTAGAAACAAGTGGAGATAACATCAAGTAGGCAGTTGGATTGGAGAAGGCAATGGCACCCCACTCCAGTACTCTTGCCTGGAAAATCCCATGGAGAGAGGAGCCTGGTAGGCTGCAGTCCATGGTGTCGCTAAGAGTCGGACACGACTGAGCGACTTCACTTTCACTTTTCACTTTCATGCTTTGGAGAAGGAAATGGCAACCCACTCCAGTGTTCTTGCCTGGAGAATCCCAGGGATGGGGAAGCCTGGTGAGCTTCCATCTATGGGGTCGCACAGAGTCGGACACGATTGAAGCAACTTAGAAGCAGCAGCAGGCAGTTGGATAAAGAAGTATAGATTTAGAAGAGAATTTCACCAAGACTGATGAAATAAACAGCATTAGATGTAACTAATCAGCAAGAGATAAAATTTATGGAGATTAAACAGGTCCCCAAAGGGGCTATAATTGAAAACAGGAGAGAAGTAGTTCAAAAACTGAATCTTAAGGGTCTTCAGTCTTAACAGAGATTGAGGCCATATATCAGATGGATAGGAAGGAAATGAAGAGACTGTGGCCACTTAGAACTCAAGTAACAAAGGTACTTACTGATGGAAGGAATACTCAAATGTGTTAAATGTTGTGCTTAGGCCAAACAGATGAGGACTGAAAATTGACTCAGATTCAGTAGTGGGAAACACTGGTGAGCTGGAGTAAACAAAACGTCCCACATTGCTATGCATGTCATTTATAGGTTTATAGGTGTTCTTTCATGATAAGTACAAAAAAATGTAGCAGTATTTTGGGGAATGTTTTTTATTGCTATGACTAATTGCTGAAAACTTCCCTGGTGGCTCAGAGGTTAAAGTGTCCGCCTGGAATGCAGGAGAAAAGAATCTTATATTTCAATTAGACTATTGATGTATTCTATGTTCAAGAGGATAGAAATACTGTACTTCACACAAAGACATGGGCTTGAATCTTCATCCTTAAATGTATTAGTTTAGTCAAATAAATTATTTAACCATCTAGAGACTCAGTTTTAACTGTGAATGAAAATAGTAACACCCAGTTTATGAGGCTGCTATAAAAATACTAGGTGTATACCTTTCACAGATTTAGCAAATATTAAAGTAATCTATAGTAAAACAAACTGACCACATAGATCACAGGCTTGTCTAACTCAGTGAAACTGTTAGCCATGCTGTGTAGGGCCACCCAAGATGGGCAGGTCATGGTGAAGAGTTCTGACAAAACGTGGTCCACTGGAGAAAGGAATGGCAAACTACTCCAGTATTCTTGCCTTAAGAACCCCATGAACAATATGAAAAGGCAAAAAGATATGACACTGAAAGATGGATTCTCCAGGTCGATAGGTGCCCAATATGCTCTTGGAGAAGAGTGGAGAAATAACTCCTGAAAGAAAGAAGGGGCAGAGCCAAAGCGAAAACAATACCCAGTTGTGGATGTGACTGGTGATGGAAGTAAAGTCCAATGCGGTAAAAAAAAAATACATTGTATAGGAACCTGGAATGCCAAGTCCAAGAAACAAGGTAAATTGGAAGTGGTCAAACAGGAGATGGCAAGAGTGAACATTGACATTTTAGGAATCAGAGAACTAAAATGGACCAGAATGGGCAGATTTAACTCAGATGACCATTATATCTACTGTGGGCAAGAATCCCTTAGAAGAAATGGAGTATCCCTCAAGGTCAACAAAGAGTCCGAAATGCAGTACTATGGTGCAATCTCAAAAATGACAAAATGATCGTTGTTTATTTCCAAGAAACCACAGCAATCCAAGTCTATGCCCCAACAATTAATGCTGAAGAAGCTGAACTTGAATGGTTCTATGATGACTTACAGGACTTTCTAGAACTGACTCCAAAACAGGTGTTCTTTTCGTCATAAGAGACTGGAATACAAAAGTAGGAAGTCAAGAGATACCTGGAGTAACAGGCAAGTTTGGCCTTTGAGTACAAAATGAAGCAGAGCAAAGGCTAACAGAGTTTTGCAAAGAGAACATACCCTCTTCCAACAACACAGGAGAAAACTCCACATACGGACATCAACACAAGATCAAATATGAAATCAGATTGATTATATTCTTTGCAGCCAAAGATGGAGAAATATATACAGTCCACAAAAACAAGACCAGGAGGTGACTTTGGCACAGATCATGAACTCCTTATTGCCAAATTCAGAGTTATATTGAAGAAAGTAGGGAAAACCACTACTTTATTCAAATATGACCTAAATTAAATCCCTTACAGTTATACAGTGGAAAGGACAAATAGTTTCAAAGGGTTAGATCTGATAGACAGAGTGCCTGAAGAACTATGAATGGAGGTTCATGGCAATGTACAGAAGGTGGTGACCAAGATCATCCCCAACAAAAAGAAGTGCAAAAAGGCAAAATGGTTGTCAGAGGAGGCCTTACAAATAGTTGAGAAAAGAAGAAAAGCTAAGGAGAAAAGGAAAGATATACCCATTTGAATACAGAGTTCCAAAGAATAACAAGGAGAGGTAAGAAAGCCTTCTTTAGTGATGAATACAAAGAGCTGGAGGAAAACAATAGAACTGGAAAGACTAGAGACTCTTCAAGAAAATTAGAGATACCAAGGGAACATTTAATGCAAAGATGGGCAGAATATAGGACAGAGGACAGAATAAAGGTATGGAAATGGTATAAAGGATAAAAGACAGATATGGTATGGACCTAATAGAAGCAGAAAATATTAAGAAGATGTAGCAAGAATACACAGAGAACTATACAAAAAAGATCTTCATGACAAGATAACCACGATGGTAGTTATCTGTCACTCACCTAGTGCCAGACATCTTGGAATACAAAATCAAGGAAGCATCACTATGAAGAAAGCTAGTGGAGGTGATGTATTTCATCTGAGTTATATCAAACCCTAAAAGATGATGCTGTGAAAGTGCTGCACTCAATATGCCAGCAAATTAGGAAAACTCAGCAGTGGACACTGGACTGGAAAAGGTCTGCTTTCATTTCAGTCCCAAAGAAAGGCAACGTCAAAGAATGTTCAAACTACTGCACAATTGCACTCATCTCACACCCCAGCAGAATAATGCTCAAAATTCTCCAAGCTAGGTTCCAACAGTACATGAACTGAGAACATCCAGATGTTCAAGCTGGATTTAGAAAAGGCACAGGAACCAGAGTCAAATTGCCATCTGTTGCATCATAAAAAAAGCAAAATAATTCCAGAAAAACATCTGCTTCTTCTTCATTGACTATGCCAAAGCTTTAACTGTGTGGATCACAACAAACTGCGGAAAATTCTTCAAGAGTTGGGAATACCAGGACTCCATACTTGCCTCCTGAGAAATCTGTATACAGGTCAAGAAGCAACAGTTAGAACTGGACATGGAACAACAAACTGCTTCCAAATAGCAAAAGGAGTATGTCAAGGCTGTATATTGTCACCCAGCTTATTTAACTTCTATGCAGAGTACGTCATACCAAATGCTGGGCTGGATGAAGCACAAGGTGGAATCAAGATTGCCAGGAGAAATACCAATAACCTCAGATATGCAGATGACACCACCCTTATGGCAGAAAGCAAAAAAGACCTAAAGAGCGTCTTGATGAAAGTGAAAGAGGAGAGTGAAAAAGTTGCTGTAAAACTCAACATTCAGAAAACTAAGATCATGGCATCTGGTCCTATCACTTCATGGCAAATAAATGGGGAAACAATGGAAACAGTGACATATTTCATTTTCTTGGGCACCAAAATCACTGCAGATGATGACTACAGCCATGAAACTAAAATATACTTGCTCCTTGGAAGAAAAGCTATGACAAACCTAGACAGCATATAAAAACCAGACATTACTTTGCCAACAAAGGTCCATCTAGTCAAAGCTATGGTTTTTCCAGTAGTCATGTATGGATGTGAGAGTTGGACCATGAAGAAGGCTGAACACTGAAGTACTGATGCTTTTGAACTGTGCTGTTGGAGAAGACTTGAGAGTCCTTTGGACTGCAAGGAGAACAAACCAGTTATTCCTGCAGGAAATTAGTCTTGAATATTCATTGGAAGGACTGATGCTGAAGCTGAAGTTCCAATACTTGGCCCGCCTGATGTGAAGAACTGACTCATTGGTAAAGACCTGATGCTGGGAAAGATTGAAGGCAGGAGGAGAAGCAGATGGATGTCAGAGGATGAGATGGTTGGATGGCATCACCAACTTGATTATTATTAGCAGCTTATCATCCAAAAAGGAAGATTGGAATACACATTTATCATATATTCCTTTTGAGAATCCATTACAATGACAGCAAATGAATAAAATGAAATAAATATTCAACAACAGAAAAGAATAGGACTGAGATAATAGCAGATAAGAGATTTCAGTATCTTTTTGAAATAAGTGAAAACAGATAGAGAAGTAGAGACTGAGAGCATAGGGCAGGAGGAGCTGGAGCCTAGAAGATATATGGTGTAGCCCACTTTGCAAAGGAATTCAAGTGCTTTATCTCATTAATTGTAAACACAGTTACAGAAATCAAATTAATATCTGTGTTAATAGATGGGGAAACAGTGTCAGACTTTATTTTTCTGGTCTCCAAAATCACTGCAGATGGTGATTGCAGCCATGAAATTAAAAGATGCTTGCTCCTTGGAAAGAAAGTTATGACCACCTAGACAGCATATTAAAAAGCAGAGACATTACTTTGCCAACAAAGGTCCATCTAGTCAAGACTATGGTTTTTCCAGTAGTCATGTATGGACGTGAGAGTTGCACTATAAAGAAAGCTGAGCACCGAAGAATTGATGCTTTTGAACTGTGGTGTTGGAGAAGACTCTTGAGAGCCTCTTGGACTGCAAAGAGATCAAAGCAGTCAATCCTAAAGGAAATCAATCCTGAATATTCATTAGAAGGACTGATGCTGAAGCTGCAATACTTTGGTCACCTGATGTGAAGAGACAGCTCATTGAAAAGACCCTGATGTTGGGAAAGATTGAAGGCAGGGGAAGGGGATGACAGAGGACGAGATGGTTGGATGGCATCTCCAGATCGACGGACATGAGTTTGATCAAGATCTGGGAGTTGGTGATGGATAGGGAAGCCTGGCATGCTGCAGTCCATGGGGTCGCAGAGAGTCTAACACGACTGAGCAACTGAAAAACAACTCGTTTAATTTCACCCATTGATAATGTCAAAAGACCCAATAAACATGACACATTCACAAACACTATGTATCTATTAGGCTATGGGATTTTTAATGGTTCATATATTTTTAAAATACAAATTTTTGAATGTGCTACCTGTCTGAATTTTTTTCCAACCCCTACCTGAGTAAATTCAAACAGGATCAATTGCTTTCTTTTTAAAACATTTTTAGACATATAGATTGATCATGACAAATATAGAAATACAGATAGGTGATTTAAATATAACTAGAAAAAAGCAGATTGCACTACTAATAAATCCTTCTGATTAATTATGTATAAACAGAAAAAATGGAGCAATAATGTATAAGACTAGAAAAGAATAAGCAATAAGTTAGAGTATTAGCAGGAGCATTATAGGAATTAAGAGTGTTAAGTAAGGGGTGCAGTATTTAGGGAATAAGATGTAACTGAGTGAAGCAATTTAGTCTTACATAATAATTTGAGTGATGACCAATTTAATGCCCGAAGTGAAAACACTGTAGGAATAAGATTGGTTGCTTTCTGAACTGAATCCTACATCACATAAAATACAAACCTCTGTTGACTTCAAGATTCCAGAAATTTCCAACATCTGAAAACACATCAACTCTTCATGCCCAAGTAGCTATTTTTATTCAATATTTGCTATCATGGGAGTAACCCAAGGATATTCAGTATTATTTGATAGTTGAGAAAGATCACTAGTTACAGTTCTAATCCAGTTATTCTATTTGAATAAGTGTGTATACCTTTTATGATGACATTTATTTATGAAAATAAGAGCAGAGTGAAAGTAAACACTGTTAGGATGCTGTGGTCCAAGTCTTGTAGGAAACTAGAATATGTTAGAGAGCATAATGTAGAGCTTAAAAAATCAACCTCTGCAAGATATCCAAAACCAGTCTCACAGCAGAGAAATATAGATTTAGACGCCAGCAAAATATTAGCTAAAATAAACTGGCTATATGTTTAATCACATCTAAGTTCTTCTGAAAACTGCTCTTTTTCTATTTTCAGGATAATCTAGGTCCAATCTTTTTTTCTTTTTAATTGGAGTATAGTTGCTTTACAATGTTGTATTTCTGCTGTACAGCAAAGTGAACCAGCTGTATATTTACATTTATTCCATCTTTTTAAGATATCCTTTCCATTTAGGTCACCCCAGAGCACTGAGCAGAGTTCCCTGTGCTATACAATACGTTTTCCTTCGTTATCTATTTTACGGATTCTTTACTATAGGGAAATTTTACAAAACCTGAAAGTTGAATGTTTTAAGGAGTATGTTGTTGTTATTTAGTCACTAAGTTGTGTCTGACTCTTTGCAAACCCGTGAACGGTAGCCCACCAGGCTCCTCGGTCCATGGGATTTTCTGGGCAAGACTACTGGAGTCGGTTGCCATTTTCTTCTTCAGGGGATCTTCCTGACCCAGGGATTGAACCTGTGTCTCCTGCATTGGTGAGCTCTTAAGGAATATACTTACTGTTCATCAAATTTGTGTGAGTTGCTAAGTGTGTCTCCTGAATGCTACAGCACTCAGACTGGATTACAAGTGGAAAGCACTGGCTTAGCAGTTGTACTGATGGTGAATGACAATGGTAATGGTAGAAATACGAATGCTTGTAATTATAATCTACAAGCCAGACACTGTTCTAAATTCTTAACATTTCTTAATTCATGCTGCCCTTGCAAACAACCCTATGATATGTGAACTCTAGTATTTTTGTTTGTTTGAAGAAACTGAAGCATACATAATGAATAATTTGTCTAGGTTCTCATCACTTGTTAGTGAAAGAACCAGGTTTCAAACCTTGGTTCCCAAGATCCTAATCTCTCCTGCTTTAAAATTAAAAATATACATATTTTACATTTGGAATATGAATTGCTATAAATTTATTTTTTTAAATATATATTGTACCTTCAAATGGGCTCAGTTCCATCAATAATTATGCATTCTAGGGACAGGTCTGGGCTTCCTCAGTGGTTCAGTGGTAAAGAATCTGCCTGCAATGCAGGAGACACAGGAGACACGGATTTGATCCTTGGGTCGGGAAGTTCTCTGGAGGAGGGCATGGCAACCCACTCTAGTATTCTCGCCTGGATAATCCCATGGACAGAGGAGCCTAGTGGGCTACAGTCCATAGAGTCGCAAAGAGCCGGACACAACAAGCAACTGAGCACGCATGAATAGGGACATGACCAATTAAAAAAAAAAAATTTGCACCGATCCACAAATCACTACCAAAATTCTTCTCACCATTAGCATATTTTTATTAATCATGTGGTCTAATAAAGAGGCAAAATCTCTAGTTGCATAATCAGGTAATGCTCATGTGGTCCCCTTGATGTTATTAACATAATATACAAATAATTTTTCAATTTGTAATTGTGATGAATTATGTTAGCATTTGGGGGGCTGAATAATTTCTTTTTTTTTCTCCTAGAACAAGTCTCATATGTTAGCAGAACAATATTTTTGCCACATCATTTGATTCTATTTGCTATGATTTTATTCAGATTTTTCTTCTTTTCTAGTAATTTTTTATCATGAACTTATTATATGACATTATCAGATTTTGTATCGTGTATTCTAGTTTTATAATATGATNTCAGGAAAGGAATAATTATTATTATGACATAATTGGCTATGTGTACAGAAAGAAATAGAGTCAGAACCTGTACCAGATAGAAATTTTTTAGACACAAATACAGAAAAACCTCATATGTAGTTGTTAATCTGAATCATGTAGCAAGAAGTTTAATGTCAGTAGTACAGGCTGAAGTAGATGCTTTAGGATGTCGTAGAAACATAGTCTCCTTCTAGCTTTCTGTTCTTCCAAGTTTGCTAAGGAAATTTACATGAGTTTATTCACAGTTACAAAATGGCTACTGCAACTCTAGGCATCCAGGCATGATAAGAAGGAGAGCACACAAAACTATAAAAGTCTTTCCCTTAGCTAGGTCTTGCCATTTTTGTAAAAAGTAGCTGTGCCTTCCTAGTTGTGTGCCTGAATCTGTTTGGTCAGAAGTTGAGTTTTCTGATTTCAAGGAAAGCTGCTAAAATATTCTATACTGAGCTTTCCAGCCATTATTATGAAAATAAGCCTTAAGAAAAGCAGTTGTTCAAGGAAGATGAATAAGAAAACTTTCAGACTCTGAAACTAGTAATGTCACTAATTTATCTCAAGGTCAAAATAATATATTCCAGATATGAAGTCAAAGTGAAAGTCACTCAGTTGTGTCTGACTCTTTGCGACCCCATGGACTATACAGTCCATGGAATTCTCCAGGCCAGAATACTGAAGTGGGTAGTCTTTCCCTTCTTCAAGAGATCTTCCCAACCCAAGGATCAAACCCAGGTCTCCCACATTGCAGGTAGATTCTTTACCAGCTGAGCCACAAGGGAAGCCCAAGAATCCTGGAATGAGTAACCTGTCTCTTCTCCAATGGATCTTCTCAAGCTCAAAATAATATATTCCAGATATACTAAGTACTTAAATGTAAACTATAGAAACCTATGGGCTTCCCTGGTGGCTCAGTGAGACTCAGGTTCAGTCCCTGGGTTGGGAAGATTCCCTGGAGAAGGAAATGGCTAGCCACTCCAGTGTTCTTGCCTGGAGAATTCCTTGGACAGAGGAACCTGGCAGGCTACAGTACATGGGGTTGCAAAGAATTGGACATGACTGAGTGACTAACACTTTCACTTTTTTTTTCATAGAAATGTATAAGTCTAACTGGTGATATGAATCATATAGATAAGGAAAGTAATTCTAAATCAAAAGTGAGAGGCTAAGAAAGAAAATCTTATCAGACAATATAATAGTTAAAACATTTTAATTCATAGAAAATGTCATCACATTATATTACAAACAAAAATTTAATGAAACTGGAGGTCAAAATTTATATTCAAAATATACTCAGAGTAGCACCATTATCTGTTGAGAAGAAAATAAGAATCCATCAGAAAAGTAAGAAACAAATATATAAATTCTAAAAAATTAAAAATGTTTTCCCTTCACTACCCTTAGCCACCAATGTAATTTTCTTTCTGTTGCCTTCCTTCATCTCTTAATGAAGGTGACTGGAATAAATGTGGCCATGCCATTTACATTTACCCACTTCTAACTCAGGAAATGGCAACCCCTTCCAGTATTCTTGCCTGGAAAAACCTACGAACAGAGGAGCTTGGTGGACTACAGTCCACAGGGTCACAAAGAGCCGGACATGACTGAGCTTGCACACTCACTCACTTCTAATTCTAAATTTCATTCACCCAATTCAGTTTCCATATCACTCTACCTTAAACTGCTCTTTCAAAGACAACCACTGACCTGCCGTGCCCTGTGCATGTTAAATTGCTTCAATTGTATTCAACTCTTTGTAACCCTGTGGACTGTGTAGCCTGCCAGGCTTCTCTATCCATGAGACTCTCCAGGCAAGAATATTGGAGTGGGTTGCCATGCCTTCCTCCAGGGGATCTGCCCAACCCAGGGAATGAACCCATGTCTCCTTAGGCTCCTGCACTGGCAGGCAGATTCTTTACTACTGAGCCACCTGGGAAGAAAGAGTAATATGCTGCTTTAATTACTTAACTGTATGACTTTCCTAGAAAAAGATATAGCCCATAAGAACAGGAAATATTTCCATCTTATTTTCCGTTGCATTCTCAGCATCTAGCTATACTTGGCTCATAGTCACCCAATGTGTGCATGATAACCCACCAGGCTCCTCTGTCCATGGGATTCTCCAGGCAAGAATATCAGAATGGGTTGTCATGCCTTCCTCCAGGGAATCTTCCCAAATCAGGGGTAGAACCTGCATCTCTTATGTCTCCTGCATTGGCAGGCAGGTTCTTTGCCACTAGCACCACCTGGGAAGCCCTAGTCACTCAATAATATCAATTAAATGAGGTTCCATAATTTAATGAACTCATGAACTGATCTGACCTGATTTTTGGTATGACCGCAAATGGCCTGTCTTTGACTAAATGACCTCTGTTCTAATTTCCATAATCTATTCTAGTGACTCACAACTTGGCAATAACATAGCAAACATTTAAGGGGAAAAAAAAGAGACATGAATTTAACTGCTTGTACTGTAAGAAAATTTAACCAGAAAAGTATTGGGTAATTTCTGATGGATCAGGTTTCCACTGAGAGAATAAAAATCCCCACTGCTCAAGAAATCCTAACCAATATTGCTAATTGTGGGTAATAAAGACATTTCTATCAAAAGGAAGGAGATGAGGATATATTCTGCTATAAACAAGCAAAGAAGGGCTAGTGAACGGATTCCTCAATAAATCTTTTGTCTGTTCTCTGGAGATTCCCCTCTGATTGAGGTCAAGTTAACGATTCAGGAGAAGCAAAATTTCCCAAGATGCAAAGGAGGATTCCCAGCCTAGATTATATTTTTGAAGTTTGGCAAGAAGGAATCTATGTTTGTTTTACTAAGCTTAGCAGAAGTATTTCAAATTCTCAAATATATTTCTACCTGTTCTTTTCCTAAATCCTGATACTTTTCTGTTACTGTGATTTTTCTTCCTATTTAGATATTCTCTCTATTGACTGCAATGGCCTATTCCTTCATTTCCCAAATTTCACTTTTGTCTAAAGCCCTACATGTACACAGGTCTTTGCCTTTTCATTGTCCCTGTTCATCTATTTCCCATGTGTACACATTCCCATGCATTTTCTTGCATTCCTCTCCTGTCAGCCATTTCCTTTTGAACACTGGTGAAACCATCTAATGACAAAGAATTACAGAAATATATATGAGGGGAAAAGACATAAACTAAATATCATGTTTGTTGTTGTTGTTTATTCTCTAAGTTGTGTCTGACTCTTCTGTGATCTTGTGAATCATTTCCCAGGCTCCTCTGTCCATGGGATTTTCCAGGCAAGAATACTGGAGTGGATTGCCATGCCCTCCTCCAGGCAATCTTCCCAACCCAGGGACTGAACCCAATTCTCCTGTATTGGCATGTGACTTCTTTACCACTGAGCCACCTGGAAAGCCCCAAATATCATGTTTAGGATAACACTTTTATGCCTCACACCTATCCTCAATTGTTTTGTGACATAATAATCTCAAGTGGAATTAAAAGTTTTATTGTTTGTGCTCATTTTATTTTTCTCATGTTTTTATTCTGTTTTAGTTTTTTAAAGTACCAGTACTTCTGAAATACTTAAGTATATGACTCCCATTCCCCCTGTACGTTTCTCAGCATATCTGAGAAAATACTGCTAGAAAATAGTAGCTAAATACTTTAGAAAACAAAGACTATCAGAGAAGATAAAATTAGAATAACTTTAGAATAATTTTATAGCTCATATGATGAGCTATAAAAAGAAGATTAAGATGACCTTTTAAAAGCTTTTTTTCAAAACCAAGTGTTTTAAAATCTGAACATATTTAAATGATATTTCTCAAAAAATTCAGAAATCAAAGTTACAGTAAAAGGTTTTGTGTAAGCAAAATCTGTAAGATCCATGGAATAGTTGGAGATTCTCCTTTAAATGAACTTGATGAAAAGAAAAGAGTGATGTTTCATATATTTTTATTGCACTAATCTTTATAACAAGACTGAAGTCTATGAGGAATAATAAAAGCTGAAACATGTAAAATATTCTTATGATAGAAGATGCAATATTACCAAAGGAAATGACTTTCTTGGCATTCTACCCTATAAGCAACTTTTTCCCCTTTACAGATCCATATTTTTAATATGCAAAATTGTCTTGCCTTCCATTAAACTTTAATAATTCTCTGCTGTTAACATCTGTCACCAAAAAATTTAGTGGAGTTAAAATAAAAATCAAAGGTTTGTTTCATTGCTGAAGCCAATTCATGTCAGTTTTCATTGCCTTTCAAGCATCTGAAAGTCAAGTGCACAATTTTCTTTGATTTTAGTGAAGTTTATTCTCAAATTTTATTTTGATAAATTTCCAGAGAAATCACAGAGGATAACACAGAATTACAAAAGAGTGCAAGTAGCCTCAAAGACTTCCTTAGTTGAACATATTAAGTACATAGGAGCATATTGAACATACTAAGTAATTATTTGTATCATGATAACTTTATAAATCATCTTTCATCTTTTAGTATATATATGATTATGAATTAATATCATTGTTAATGATTTCTATTGGGTGGATTTATCTTTTAGAATTTATCAGTGATGTGAGAATTATCATGTGCATCTGTGTTGCTATAACTCTATAGATAATACATTTGTTTCTATTAGTTCAGTTCAGCTCAGTCGCTCAGTCGTGTCCGACTCTTTGGGGCCCCATGAATCGCAGCACGCCAGGCCTCCCTGTCCATTACCATCTCCCTGAGTTCACTCAGACTCACGTCCATCGTGTCCGTGATGCCATCCAGCCATCTCATCCTGGGCCGTCCCCTTCTCCTCCTGCCCTCAATCCCTCCCAGCATCAGAGTCTTTTCCAATGAAACAACTCTTCGCATGAGGTGGCCAAAGTACTGGGGTTTCAGCTTCAGCATCATTCCTTACAAAGAAATCCCAGGATTGATCTCCTTCAGAATGGACTGATTGGATCTCCTTGCAGTCCAAGGGACTCTCAAGAGTCTTCTCCAACACCACAGTTCAAACGCATCAATTCTTCGGCTCTCAGCCTTCTTCACAGTCCAACTCTCACATCCATACATGACCACAGAAAAAACCATAGCCTTAACTAGACGGACCTTAGTTGGCTAGGTAATGTCTCTGCTTTTGAATATACTATCTAGGTTGGTCATCACTTTTCTTCCAAGGAGTAAGCGTCTTTTAATTTCATGGCTGAAATTATCATCTGCAGTGATTTTGGAGCCCAAAAAAATAAAGTCTGACACTGTTTCTACTGTTTCCCCATCTATTTCCCATGAAGTGATGGGACCGGATGCCATGATCTTTGTTTTCTGAATGTTGAGCTTTAAGCCAACTTTTTTGCTCTCCTCTTTCACCTTCATCAAGAGGCTTTTTAGCTACTCTTCACTTTCTGCCATAAGTGTGGTGTCATCTGCATATCTGAGGTTATTGATATTTCTCCCGGCAATCTTGATTCCAGCTTGTGTTTCTTCCAGTCC
>SJYQ01001396.1:2465704-2500871 GCA_006410935.1 Redunca redunca | reverse complement strand
AACTTGACTATATTCATTGATTAGCTCTAGTAATTTTCTGGTGGCATCTTTAGGGTTCTCTATGTAGAGGATCATGTCATCTGCAAACAGTGAGAGTTTTACTTCTTCTTTCACAATGTGGATTCCTTTTATTTCTTTTTCTGCTCTGATTGCTATGGCCAGAACTTGCAGAACTATGTTGAATAGTAGCGGTGAGAGTGGGCACCCTTGTCTTGTTCCTGACTTTAGGGGAAATGCTTTCAATTTTTCACCATTGAGGATAATGTTTGCCGTGGGTTTGTCATATATAGCTTTTATTATGTTGAGGTATGTTCCTTCTATTCCTGCTTTCTGGAGGGTTTTTATCATAAATGGATGTTGAATTTTGTCAAAGGCCTTCTCTGCAGAGAGAGTACAGGATCACCTGGTCTTTCTTGAGTATAAAGAACATTGATTCAGATCAAGCAAATGTTTTTAGTTTCTATTATGTTTTCAGCACTGTTGCTGGGTTCAGAAAGATGCAACAAGGTTTCTACCTTATAGGAACCTAGACTCTAACTCTGAAGCCAAGCTCAATGTAGATTAGACAGTCATGAATTAAACAGAAAGATCACTTTCTTGCATCTAAATAATCATGATCTTTTTCCCTTTGGAAGATTTCTGATTTATAAAGACCAAGTTCTTGATAATATACACCAATTCTGTGGAATTATGCAAAGTGTACATATATATACATATATATATACACATATCTATGTACATACATATGTGTGTGTGTATACTATATGAAATAATATTAGTGAAAATAAAGTGAAAGTGATGTCACTCAGTAATGTCTGGCTCTTTGTGACCCCATGGACTGTAGCCTACCAGGCTCCTCTGTCCATGGGATTTTCCAAGCAAGAATAGTGGATAGAGTGGATTGCCATTTCCTTCTCTAAGAGATCTTCCCAACCCAGGGATTGAACCCGAGTCTCCCACATTGTAGGCTTTACCGTCTGAGCCACCAGGGAAGTCCTATATACCATAAAATATTTGAAACTTTCAAAAGAATGTATAGTTGACCTCTCTACGATCATTTTTTACCTGCCATATATATAAGAAAGAAAGCTTAGAAGATTAAAAAATAGTAATTTTTTCTATTTCTTGGTTATATAGGTTAGCCGGAGACTCAGTTCAGTTCAGTTCCGTCGCTCAGTCATGTCCAACTCTTTGGGACCCCATGAATCGCAGCACGCCAGGCTTCCCTGTCCATCACCATCTCCCGGAGTTCACTCAGATTCATGTCCATCGAGTCCGTGATGCCATCCAGCCATCTCATCCTCTGTCGTCCCCTTCTCCTCCTGCCTCCAATCCCTCCCAGCATCAGAGTCCTTTCCAATGAGTCAGCTCTTCACATGAGGTGGCCAAAGTACTGGAGTTTCAGTTTCAGCATCATTCCTTCCAAAGAAAACCCAGGGTTGATCTCCTTCAGAATGGACTGGTTGGATCTCCTTGCAGTCCAAGGGACTCTCAAGAGTCTTTGCCAGAGACTAATGAGGTACAAAAGATTGAAATAGAAGCTACTTTTTTTAGACTATAATTTTTTGTATAATTAAGTGTGAATTACTTGACAAAGAATTGACACTAAGCTATTTCTTCATTAGAAGAGATGGCTATTCCAAAGAGTAAGGCTAGAAACAGCACTTCCTGTCCTAATCTTTTTCAGAATAATTTTTCCTTGCTAGCCCATCAAACATTATTGCCATGAATTATGTAATCATGTAAGAAAATGGTTTTGTGGAAAGCAATTTCTAACGTATTTGCTACAAGAATAAGCCATTATAAATACAGACCACTAATAAAATAAACAGTGCTTTGCATTTCTTCCTTTGTTGTCACAATGTTATTCACAGTCTTTCAATGCTTCTCCTACAACTATATTTAGCTACTTGTCATAATTAGTACTTCTTTTACTTGTTTTTTTTTTAGAGCCAATTAGCATAAGAAAATTTGTTATCAGCTTTCTGTAGCCTTTGCCTTTGTTCTCGTGGAAAATTTCCCCATTATTTGCCTTTCAGCATATGTAGAATCAGAAGATATAATAATGACATCTTTGAAAGAAATGAAATAGTGAAAGTGAAAGTCACTCAGTCCGGTTCAGTTCAGTTCAGTCCCTCAGTCGTGTCCGACTTTTTGCGACCCCATGAATCGCAGCACACCAGGCCTCCCTGTCCATCACCATCTCCCGGAGTTCAGACTCACGTTCATCAAGTCCATGATGCCATCGAGCCATCTCATCCTCTGTCATCCCCTTCTCCTCCTGCCCCCAATCCCTCCCAACATCACAGTCTTTTCCAATGAGTCAACTCTTCGCATGAGGTGGCCAAAGTACTGGAGCTTCAGCTTTAGCATCATTCCTTCCAAAGAAATCCCAGGATTGATCTCCTTCAGAATGGTTGGATCTCCTTGCAGTCCAAGGGACCCTCAAGAGTCTTCTACAACACCACAGTGTCCAACTCTTTGTGACCCCATGGACTGTATGGAATTCTCTAGGCCAGAATACTGGAGTGGGTAGCCTATCCCTTCTCCAGCAGATTTTCCCCACCCAGAAACTGAACTGGGGTCTCCTGCATTGTAGATGGATTCTAAGACAAAATTGAAAAAGATGGAGAAATAAGTACTTGTAGGCATGTAGGCATGAGATATAGCATAAATAACAAAATTGAAAACATTATCATCTTCATAGATTTACTTTAGATAGGTAACAATATGGATGTTCCTGGAGGACATTATGTTGAGTAAAATAAGTTAGACATAAGAAAAAAAAATTGCATAATTTTACTTATGTGGAATTTAAAAAAGCCAAATATATGGGACAATTGCTACACTAGGCAGGATATAGAGGGACCACAGGCATAAATCATGACTGACCTAGGAAAACATACAGTCATCCTAATGATAATAATGGGAAAATACTGGCATGAAGTAGAGACTGGACTTATGGAATCATTTCCAGTGCACAAAAGCTGGTAGAAGAAGTAGACTTATACGTTGAGCAAAGCATTTAAGGCACATGGAAGAGAAGGTGCTGCTGCTAAGTCACTTCAGTTGTGTCCGACTCTGTGCGACCCCATAGACGACAGCCCACCAGGCTCCCCTGTCCCTGGGATTCTCCAGGCAAGCACACTGAAGAGAAGGTGGGCAAGGGTTATATTTCACTGCATTCAGCCTGCTGTAATAGAATGCTCAAAGCTAGGTGGCTTATAAACAACAGAAATTTCTCAGAGTTCTGGAGGCTGGAAGTCTAAGATCAAGGTGCTGGTAGATTAACAAGTCAGGACCTGTTTCCAGGTTCATCAATGGCTAAGTTCTCACTGTGTCCTCACGTGGCAGAAGAGGGCAAGAGAACTCTCTGGGGTACTAATCCCATTCATGAGGACTTCACCATCTTGACCTAGTCATCTCCTGAAAGTCCCACTTACAAATACCATCACACTGGGAATTACATTTCAATGTGTGAATTAGGGGTTGGGAGGGAACATTTAGTCTAAAGCAGGCACAGTGGAGTAGAAAATGTTAGTGCCCACAGAAAATATACCCTCATCCACCCATGCTTAATTTGTATGCAGAGTCACTTCCAGGGATTATACATTAGCCCCAGGATGGCATGCCAGATTTGGTTCCAATACTTACTCTTGCTGAGATAAAACAACCATCCTCTTTTCCATGTCTCTGGGAATACTTTAGAGCTTGGGAATCATTTTCAATAAACTCCTCAGAACACAAACCATCCTAATGTGTGTTATCCCCTTTTCCTAGAAAAAAAGCTCATCCTACACATCTCAATATGGCTACCACAGATGCAATTGTTCTCTCTCTCTCTCACTTTCTAACAGAGGCTGCCCTTGGTGAATCAAAGTCGATTTTCAGGTACTCAGGTATTGTCTGTGTTAAGAAGAGGACAAAAGCAAACAATTTAACCTCTAATGAGGTACCTTAACAAAAACATAGCCATTACAACTAGAGGCTCAAAATGAAGTTCAGCATATACAACTATTTCTGCTATTTCCTTATTCATGATCTCTTAATAATTAATTCATGTCCAGTCTAGCTCATGTTGATGCATTTCTCCTGCTTCTTTGTTTATTGTGCAAGTTAAATAAGAACCCATATTAAAAATATACACAGAATATAAAAGAAACATAATTTTGTGCTGATGCAAGCACACATTTCTGCCTTCTGGCACAGAACATCATTTTACTTTAGACAAATGAGTTCTTGTTTGACAAGAGTGAAACAAATGATCATAAATCAAATCAATGTGGGGAAAAAATTAGACTTCGGCTGAACTATATTAAATTCTGGGGCCAAAAGTACCACTAATGCTTTCCAACACCCAAGGTGAGTCACTTAAAAAATGAGAGTTTGGGGCCCTAACAAGGAGTTAGGTAACCATCAAAGTTGAAAAGAACCTCAGAGAAAAATGAAGAGGCGCAAAAGCCAAAGGCAGCTCCACTGGGGCAGTTTCAAAAAAATATGCTAAAAGGGTATAGAAAGCGTTAGACTAGGTCAAGGCTAACATGGCATCTCTAACCAAATACACGCAATAGCTCAAAGTAGAAGTCTCTTTTGATATGAGAACCCATAGTGAGGGGATCTGGTCTAGGGAAGTTTGAGAAGGAAGATAAGCCTACAAAAGGGACATTAAGTTTCACTACTAAAAGCAAGAAAATGTAGAGAAGTCAAAGAAAGGCAGTGTTTCAAGGAGACGGAATAACAGCGAGTGCTGCTGTGATGTAAAAAAAGATGAGAGCAAAACACAAACAAAATCCATTAGATTTAGCAAAATGAGATCCAAGTTGACTTAGTGAGGCCCAATTAAGGCACATGTATTTTCACTGTTTGATTTGATCTGAGAAGCTACACACCATGCAAGTCACAAAGGACAGCAAGGAGTAGTTAGGAGGTATTGATTTTGTTACCTTAAAGCTATCTTGGAATTCTGCTTCCTTCTCTAATCATGTCTGTGATTTTGCAGAAGTTTATAATCTCCTTGGTGGTGGTTTAGTAGCTCAGTCGTGTCTGAGTCTTTGCGACCCCACGGACTGTAGCCTGCCAGGCTCCTCTGTCCATGGGATTTTCCAGGCAAGAATACTGGAGTGGGTTGCCATTTTCTTAAGCCTTCATTACTTTCATCTCCAAAGTGAGGATAATACAAGCCCTACTTGTAACATTTATTGAGAATATTAAATTAGATGATAGATGTGGTAGGTCAGGCACTGCCCCAAGACCAGTGGTAAGAGCTAAATATAACAACTACACACAAACAATGTGTCAGATGAAGTTAGAAATTATCAAAATAATTGATTATTCATTTTGCAACTTTGACTCTAACAAGATGGCTACTTTAAAATATAGGTACTTCATCACATCATTATATTGAAGAGAGAGAAGGGAGGTAGTTTTGTAATTCTCTCTCACACAAATTAATTTAGAGGAAAAGAGGGTACTTCAGAGGAATAAATATTAAAAGAAATTTCAGAAGACTAGCTCTTTTCCTTGAAGCAAAATTTCAATCTTTTCCCTCTGGCACATGCAAATTTCTACTTTCAGCACTGAGAAACAAAAGACTTTCCTGTATCAGATGCTAAACCCTTTGAGGTAGATGGCGACATGTGTGAATTGAAATGATCTTTGAGCTTCCATTTGAAAGTAAAACCTTAATTTCAAATATTATAGTCTCTCCTGCTTTTAGTATTATAAAAATATTGTCACTCTATAAAAGACTTTGAACTGACACTTCACAAAAGATGATGACCAAAGAACAATAAACAAATAAAAATGTACTTATCAGGGAAATGCAAATTAAAACCACACGGTACTGCCACATACATATCAGAATAGCTTACATTTAAATAATGGAAACTACCAAGTGTTGCTGAGAATGTGCAGCATCTAGAACTCTGATATATTCCTGGTAAGACTATAAATTGGTACAACCACTTTGTTATTATTTACTCAAGTAATCATATGATCCAGCAATTACTCTCCTTAGGTAATACCCAACAGAAATTCATATATGCACTAACCAAAGGACACATGCTCTAATGTTTATAGTGGCACTATTTGTAATAGTCCTAATGGAATTAGAACAAATGTCCAACACTGTGAATGGACCTCACAGAGAACGCTGAGCCAAAGAAGCCAAACACAAAACAGAGTATACAAAACAAGGCAATATGACTAAGTAGATAAAGTCTGTGCTGTGCTCAGTTGCTGTCATGTACGACATTTTGCAACCCCATGGACTGTAGCCTGGTAAACTCCTCTGTCCATAGGAATTCTCCAAGCAAGAATTTTAGAGTGGGTTGCCGTGCCCTCCTCCAGGGTATCTTCCCAACCCAGGGATCGAACCCAGGTCTCCCACATTGCAGGCAGATTCTTTACCATCCAAGCCACCAGGGAAGCCCAGATAAGGTCTAGAATGAGTTAAAACTAATCTATATTTTAGAAGTCAGGAATAGTAGAATAGAATATAAGAAGTGAGATTCTGGGGTTTTGGCAATAATCTGTTTCTTAATCTGAGAGTTGATTTCAGGGATGTGTTCAGTTGTGAGAATTTGAAAAGACATACTTTTAGGATATGTGCATTTCTCTTTATGTATACTACATTTCAATTGCAAGTATAAAAAATATTGTCAGCATAGTTACATAATAAATTCAATTTCTTTGAAAATGTGTGTTAACCTTTTAAACAAAATTTTTAAAGAAGATAAGAGACTTGAGACTGAATAATTTGGATTCAAATCTCAAATATTGCCCCTAATCTCAAAAGTTTATTTATATAATGAGGGGCTAAATAGAAATAGTTAGCAAGTATTGAGCAAATTCATTCTTTACTTTTACCAAGGGTAATGATCTTTTGTTTCCTATTTCCATGATTTTGAATTGTCAGCTTTCTCATCCATTGTTTTGACAAAAAAGACACATTCAGTAAAGTGCTATTTTGCAAAACTTATTTTTGCTTTTGGAGAAGGAAATGGTCACCCACTCCAGTATTCTCTCTTGGGAAATCCCATGGACAAAGGAGCCTGGTGGGCTACAGTCCATAGGGTCACAAAAGAGTTGGATGTGACTTAGTGACCAAACAACAACAAATTCTTGCTTTGGATGCTAGTACTTTATTAGGGCAGCATCTCTACTTATGAATATTTTAGGTTCTGCAAGTCTAGACCTAGGTCCATTCTGTAAGGTGACACTGTATACAAGTATCTGCTAAATCGTCTGTGAATGCTGGACAGAGATGATTCATCTTTTGCTCTGTGAGATTAGTTTTGCTTATGTCTATGATATTTCAGACATTGACAGGTTATAAAGAAAACATTTTATTTAACCAAGAATAATGTACTAAACATTATTTTCCCTAATTAATGAACTATTCTTTCCAATTAGTTAATAAAAAAACACAAAGGACAATATCATCAAATCCTCATTCATCCACTGTACTTTAAAATAAGGGAAGATGAGTGAGGCTCACCACCAGTGAGAATCTTTAAGTTAAGGCTGTGAAACCCATGCTTTCATGGGAGTTAACATGTTTTTCTTTCTTATGCTGTGGCTTAAGGAATTCAGTTCTGCCTCTTGCTTATTTCTTACAATCCAGATGACATGTTTAAGGTGTGACTTCAAATAACAAGGTTTTGTGTTTCATTTTTGATTCCTGAGTCTACTCTTTACCACGCTGGCTTCATCTCAGACAGAAAACCTCTGGTAAATTCAGCAGAGGAGACAGAATTTGGGAAACAGGAAACAATAAGCAGGGATGCAGCCATCTGGATAGAGCAAAACTTTTCATATTCATCACACATTTTTGATTATTCTGCCAAATTGTCCTATTTTAGAGCATTTTACATTAGTTACATTTGATATAGGACAATACAGAATGGTTATGATACATGGAAGTGACTTCAGGAAAACAGAGGCCATCTGTAACACTGGTATAATTAAGATTCTATTACTCAAGATATTTCACGGGCTCACAATTGTATTTGCAAAGGCATCTTTAAATAATCATATCGATTGTTAAAAAGGAGCTGAGAGAAACGAAACTTCTAGGATCACTAACAGCTGGACTGGAAGTAGAGGTAGAGACTATACTGTCACGTTTAATAGCAGCACCTCAGTGACGCAAAACTAATTTTTTTTTCTCTAATTGTCATCTGCCCCCTCACAAAAGTTTTTCCTTTAAAGAAAAGGAAGACCTGGATTTCTGCAAGCAATATAGAAAGATGCTTGAAACAACAAGAATGAAATGATCCAGGACAGTCCTTAGCTCAGAGGGAAAAAAAAAGAACAAGGGCAACAACTAAAAAAAAAATATCACCTTGTCATCAGTTGCAACTCTGGTGCCTTGGCTATGCCTGATTGGAGCCAAGGGACATGAAGTCCAGCCTGTCAACACGCTATACTTTCATGGCAAACCCAGCACTTTAATGGCTGTATTTTTGTAGTTTTTATTTTATTGATCTCTGAGGAAAATGTATAGTGAGATGGTGAAATTTCTTCTCATATGGAAACTAGCCAAGAACTCCAGTTACATATTAAGTTCCCAACCTCCTCAATCACCTTGCATCAGGGTGCACCATCGATTCCTAAACAACAACAAAAATCCCTATTTTTTTAGTATAGTGCTCTGGGTGAATTTTCAAGATTTAGACTTTTTTTGTGGCTCTTTGTATACGCTACCAGAAAAACTCTGGTGGAAACTAATTAATAGGGAAGCAAAAACTATCAATGTTTGCTTTGCTCTTTTTTTCCCTTCAGTGTGGGTGGGCATTTATGTAACAGA
Organism: Redunca redunca; assembly: GCA_006410935.1. Taxonomy (NCBI): domain Eukaryota; kingdom Metazoa; phylum Chordata; class Mammalia; order Artiodactyla; family Bovidae; genus Redunca; species Redunca redunca. The sequence goes on along the minus strand of SJYQ01001396.1, from coordinate 2,492,062 downwards.
CACTTCTGGAGGTGCTGTCTTAATGCAAAAACAAACAAAAAAACTAAGCTGTCAGTGATCGATGCCTTTCATATCACCAGCCTACTTCATGATACTGTTCTATTTCCTAGTGCCTGGTCTCTAGGGGCCTCATGCTAACCTCTAACTGCCTGAAAAACTTAAGAATTTATTCTCCTTCCTCTTACCAGGAAGCACAAAATCCCACCCAATAGATGAAACAAATTTAGATTATGTTTCTGTATCTTACTGGAAATTTCTTTTTTTTTTAATTAATAATTTTATTTTTATTAATTTCATTCTTCTGAAACTGTTAGCACAGTGAAGTGAAAGCGAAAGTCGCTCAGTCATGTCCAACTCTTTGTGACCCCATGGACTATACAGTCCATGGAATTCTTTTTTCTTTTTTCTTTTAAAATTTTTATTTTAACTTTAGTTTACTTTACATTACTGTATTGGTTTTGCCAAACATTGACATGAATTTCTTTCAATATCTCCAACAGCTTAGCCTTTGGATCCCTTGATCTCACCATCTAAGGATTTTCTTTCATCCCAGCTTAGCCATTTGCTACTGTTACCACATCTTGGGTCTTGTCACTATCAAAGGCTCTTTTGCAATCTCAATCTCAAGGATCAAGTGTTTGGAAAATCACTTATACTCGTTTGGCTCATTCAGACAAATACTCCGATTTCAGCACTTCTTTATCTTCAAAGATCTCAAGTTTACTGGCTCTCCCTTCTTGTGACCTCACTTTTCCCCTTGAATAGTTTGGATCCCATTTTGATAATCCTCCCTTCAAAATGTCTTTAAGTCCATCATTCTCTTCTCTCTCCATTTTACTCATCTGGAAAACACCTGATCTCCTTAAACACACTAGTTACCTACTCTGCACTGACACTCAAGCAACTAAAATTGTTAAAACATACATAGAGTATTTACATATATACCCATGCACACACATATTTATTCATGCTTTTCAATTCCAAAAGTGGTTATTTCACACTTAATTTTCTACCAAACTCTTCTAGTCATGTCCCCACCAAACTCTTGCCTCCTACTTCATCAAGAAAATAGAAGCAATCAAATACATAGAAATTCCCTTATATTTTTATTATTTTATTCAGTATAATCACTGAATCACTTTTCTGGACAGCAGAAATTAATACACCATTCTTCAATAAAAATATCATTTCTTATGCATTTGCTAGAATTTCAATCCAGGACAAGAAATTGGATAAGAAAACAAGTTCTGGGACTGACAGACCTGGATTTGAACCCTGGCTCTGCCACTTGCTAGTTCCACAATATTTTAAGATTTCTATTCTGGAAAAAAATTAATAACACCTTCATCTTAAAATTTTTATGGTAATCTTGGTATTAGTGCAGCACCTGCCATACAGTAAGAACTCAAGAAATGAGGTGCTAACATTACAATAGTAAAGGTGCCCTACATTATGAGACCTCAATTAATAATTTCCCACATGAATCACATACTCTATTTCATAGGTTGACATCTGTCAAATGGGAACCATCAACCTTTTATCATAATGAAAAGGAAATTTATAGATTTTTATCCCATTTGCCTTAACTGCAAAATCATTACCATTTACATAAACTCTCTTTTCCCTTTGATTTTTTTTCCATAAAATTCCATTTCCCATTTTTTAAACCACAGAAAGATAGCTTTATAAGACACAGTCCCACTTTCCATCAGAAATAAAAACTAAAATGTGTCTTGGATTATTTGCAGTGTCCATTAATGAGATACTGCAGAAGACCACTGGCATCTATAAAAATAAGTTTAGGAGTGCTCAGAAGGGCAAGCATGTTTAATGCACTGCATGAATAAGAATAGCAGACTATAAGTCTTACTGGAAAGGCAAAGCTTTGTAGAACTGTTAACAATTATAGTTCCCATTTTAGTAGGAATGGGTAGAAGGATAAATTTTGGTGGGGGTTTGGTGAGAAATTCCATGGCATAAGAAGCTTATCCCAGGGAAAGTGAAAGAACCAAACAGAGGAGAAAAAATACTCATTCCCATTCATTCCCCAATATTGTCCACAGATGGTTGTAGCAGGAGAAAGTAAATAAACAAGATAGTTACACTGACATAAAGACTAATTTTAAAGGTCTCCTATATTTTAAAAAAATCTATAAATCTTAAAAATGAAAGCTCACTTGCCTACAAATGTAATATTATCTTCTGGGCATTAAGCTCTTAATGGTTATAATAGTTTCAACTAAACCCTGTTGCCTCCCCTGTGTCATAACCAACTACTACCAAATTCTTACACCAAAAGTAGAAAATTAGTTTTTCTTTGCTAGTCCCTGATCATTTCTTTTAGATACACTTTTTATCATGGAGTTAAGAGAAAAGCTGCAAATATACGACAGAGTGCTCATCTTCTCTGGTCCTGATTGTTTGTACCTGACATTTCCTTGGAGCCTTAAGGTGACTGACTATGTCACTTTAGACTTGAATAATACAGCACCCTTCTTAGAATGACCTTTAAAGGTAATAACCAACCCAGCATTTTGTTGGTTTCTCTGTGGTGTTTGTTCTGTACGGAAGTCATAAGAAAAAAATTAAAAAAAAAAAACAAAACAAAAACCGTGAAAGAGGCCTTTTCGAGATCCAATCAGTTTAATAGGCCTTATTCATGGGAAAGGTTATGTGAGTAGGTTGCAGAACAAGACACTGCTTCTCTTTCCCATATACCTCCTGAAGTCTTAATTCCCTCTTTCTCTAAATGTCCTTTCCCGGCCCAAGAGACTTATCCCTGGACACTGAAGCCTCAGAATTCACATGACAACTGCCTTCACTTCCTGTTCTTGATTCCAGAATGACAGCTTCAACTCCATCCTGTGAACTATTTGGAGGAGAAATAGACAGTAGTTACAGTGAAATAAAAAAATAAGTGCAGAGAAGCAAGTCTGTAATAGAGTCAAACCAGAAATATTTCATTTGACCCATAGCCACAAAGTCTCATCTTTTCACTGAGATCCCTTATTGGTGGAAAGGGGACTTCCGGATGGATAAGGCTAGTTCAGCAGCTGCTTCAAGGTTACAGATGGTGGCTTTGGCAAACTTCAGGGAAGACAGCAGAGGCTCTGTGCTGTCTCTGTACTTCTGGCCTTGCTCACGTCCCCCAGAGATGAAATTACGCAGGGCTCTGTGCTTGTCTTCAGAGCCTTTTTCCTGTGAGAAGCAGGTGATGTGCAAGTGTGTTTGAAACTTAAGGAAGTTCAGGGAGCTGCCTAATGAAAACTTTCACAACCCCTGTCATCCTGAGAAGACTCCTACCTCTGTGCATTTGATAAATAACTGAGAAGTCAGTCACCTACTGATCTTAAGTGGGAGAGGAATTTTGTCGCTCTTGTTATTTAGTCACTAAATCATGTCTGACTCTTTCCAACACCATGAACTGTAGCCCTCCAGGCTTCTCTATCCCTAGGATTACCCCAGGGAAGAGTACTGGAGTGGGTTGCCACTTCCTTCTCCAGGGGACCTTACTGACCTAGGGATGGAACCTGCATTGACAGGCAGATTCTTTACCACTGAGTCCCCAAGGAAGCCCAGGAGAAGTACTTCCTTTACTATAATAGGAGAGATCAGTAAGAAATCAGGGTTGAGTTTGGATGGTATATACATTTTATTGTTCCTTTCATTTCAGTTTTGGTGCTTTTCCTTACCACTGTCTACAAAGTTAAAAAGTTTCATAATGTTACCTTGGCAGGGAAACTCTAAGAGATACATAAGAAACTCTCACAACAGGTTTTGATATAAGTATGAATTATATTTTTCCAATACTGTATGCAATCAAAAGTGTTGTATTTGCAGAGGTTATAAAACATTAAAATTTGTCCTAGATTATATAACCTATGTAAGCACCACAATTGATAATAATTGTTTTCAATATTGCAATATAGAAATCTAAAAAATTTTCATTTTTACTGATCAGTCCTGTAATAGTATTCCAATATATCTTTTTTTGTTTGTTTNTTTTTTTTTTAATTTTTATTTTAACTTTATTTTACTTTACAATACTGTATTGGTTTTGCCATACATTGACATGAATCCACCACAGGTGTACATGCGTTCCCAAACATGAACCCCCCCTCCCACTTCCCTCCCCATAACATCTCTCTGGGTCATCCCCTTGTATACAGCCAATATAAACCTTTATTAGCTATAACTAGAGTTTTCAGATTCAAACAATGCTTGTTTTATAATATACTTCTATTTATATTAAAATTCCTAGGAGAAACAATTAGGAGAAGGCACTGGTTCTGCATAATTGATGCTTTATAGGTATCTAGGAAAGTTGTGCAATTAGACCCTAGGGGCTCCACCAGTGATTCATGACCATCTGGAACATAAAGCTCTAGATACTGTTATTGTTTGTGTTTCTTTGGTTAAAGTGGCAAGCATAACATTTTTTTTTCATCTTTTGTCAGAGGTAAGTGTTTAATATTCTCAAAGCATACCTGCATAAGATGCAGTGCAGAATGGACCCTGGTCTCCTCTATGAGGATGCCAAAGGGAACAGATTTTTTTCCTCCACAAGGAAAAATCACAGAATTATAAAACAAAATCATAAATCTTAGGAGACCATCAAAATCGGTTTTTTCTTGGGATTTAACTTTCGCTTCCAGTAGGTTTGCCATGAAGAAATTGCCTTGTAAAATTCTCTGGTTTTAGGGATCAAGTTAAAACTCAACTCCAAGGACTCTCTTACTCTCCTGTGATTTCCCCTGCTTCATATGCCTGTATCTTTTATTTACTATATGATCCCTTGCCCAAAGAAATCTTCTATTTGTTTTATTCAAAATTTTATGCTAAATAATTTCTTAAATATTTATATCATCTAATGCCTAGCCCAGGAGCATAAAATAATTTACAGTCAGTACATTTTTTTCAAATAAATGAATTTAAGTTTTTGGTGTTTCTGTTTTGTATAAAACTACACAATATGTGTTCAGCAAAATATCTGGTTCTCTATAAAACAGCTACAAATTTAAAGGAAACATCTGGTTTGAAGGAATAAACAGTTGAAATTCAAGGTTCATCAGGCAGAAAATAAATATGGAGATTTTATGCAGATTTGTGTCATCAACTTTGGTACTTTTCCTTATCTTTATGGATAATAAAGTTCTGAAGAAGAGAAGAGAGGGGAAGCTTACAACAGCAAATATGACCTTTTCTCTTATTAATTCAAAGCAGGAAATATCAGGTCTCCCCTGTTGGAAAGGACAATCAAAGGCCATTTGCAGATTACTTTTAAAGAACTATTTGAAACAAGGATTTCCAAATTCTGTAAAAACAGGGTCATTCCTATTTATAGGAGTAGGAAAGAATAGCTCTAAAACATTCTTTCTAAATCAGAAGAAGTACAGAAAGTTAGGATTATCAAAATCTGATTCTATAAGGAGCCTGGAGAAGGCAGTTTGTTTGGAAAGCTGGAATAGGGACTTATTTTGAAGTTATATTTTCATAGCAGTCATGCTGTTGTTACTAAGCTTATAGATCAAATTTTAGTGGCTTGGGGTAGGACGGATAATGAAAATTATGTTCAAGAAGAAGCATTCTTCCCCAAACCACTCCTTGGCCTTGACACTGTTGAAACTTTATGAACTCACAGATGCACTTGTCCAATATAATCAAGAATTCTAATAGTACAGAGGAGCTTATAAAGCATTGTGTTTTTTTTCCTACATTACATAACCTATTTAAATATCAAGCTATTTAATGACTGTATCAAGATTAATTTAGAAAATATTTATTTTCTTTAAAATGACAGAAGAGAATTGTCTTTTTTTTCACCTAATTAACCATGATTATGAAAAATTAGATTAACTACAAAAAGCCATAGTCAAGACATAACTTGGTTTCGATGTAAAGCACTTTCTCTGAAAAATAGAAGACTATAGAGTGCTGATTCTTAGCCTTGGCTTTACACTAAAGTGACATGGGGAAATTTTTAAAAGATTAGATGTCTAGATTCACCCACAATGATTCTGATTTAATTAGTCAGTGGTGGGGATGAGCATTATATTTTCAAAAACTCAAGGTGAGTCTAATCTGCCATCAGGGTTGGAAAAGGCTGCCAAAAAATATTAACCTCAAAACCCTAATTGTGAAAGTGAATATTAAATTACAGTTTGGAATATAAAGTGGATTACAAAGTCATGTTCTGGCAGTTAAGGAAAATGTTCAAACATTCATTTTAATATTTAGGAATTTAGGAAGTGTAGAGGCATAAGTCAATACATGTATGTATAACTGAATCACTTTGCTGTGCACCTGAAACATCGTAAATCAACTATACTTAAAATTTCTTAAAGACCATTTAATCTTGATTGGTTTTAATTTAATCACATCTACACAGTTTTCTTTTCATTTAAGGTAATATATCTGGACTTCCTTGGTGGCTCAGATGGTTAAGTATCTGTCTACAATGTGGGAGACCCGGGTTCCATCCCTGGGTCAGGAAGATCCCCTGGAGAAGGAAGTGGCAATCCACTCCAGTACTATTGCCTGGAAAATCCAATGGACAGAGTAGCCTGGTAGGCTACATACAGTCCATTGGGTCGCAAAGAGTTGGACATGACTGAGCGACTTCACTTTCTTTCTAAGGTAATATATCTACTGGTGCCAAGCAGTAGGACATGAGCATTTTCAGTTCAGTTCAGTTCAGTCGCTCAGTCGTGTCGGACTCTTTGCGACCCCATGAATCGCAGCCCACCAGGCCTGCCTGTCCATCACCATCTCTCGGAGTTCACTCAGACTCACGTCCATCGAGTCAATGATGCCATCCAGCCATCTCATCCTGGGTCGTCCCCTTCTCCTCCTGCCCCCAATCTCTCCCAGCATCAGAGTCTTTTCCAATGAGTCAACTCTTCGTGTGAGGTGTCCAAAGTACTGGAGTTACAGCTTTAGCTTCATTCCTTCCAAAGAAATCCCAGGGTTGATCTTCAGAATGGATTGGTTGGATCTCCTTGCAGTCCAAGGGACCCTCAAGAGTCTTCTCCAACACCACAGTTCAAAAGCATCAATTCTTCAGCGCTCAGCTTTCTTCACAGTCCAACTCTCACATCCATACATGACTACTGGAAAAACCATAACCTTGACTAGACGGACCTTAGGAGGCAAAGTAATGTCTCTGCTTTTGAATATACTATCTAGGTCAGTCATAACTTTTCTTCCAAGGAGTAAGCATCTTTTAATTTCATGGCTGCAGTCACCATCTGCGGTGATTTTGGAGCCCCCCAAAAATAAAGTCTGACACTGTTTCTACCTTTTCCCCATCTATTTCCCATGAAGTGATGGGACCAGATGCCATGATCTTAGTTTTCTGAATGTTGAGCATTTTGGGGGGACATTATTCTACTCACCTGATTCCAGATCAATTTTATTTAAATGTTACTATTTATATGGTCTTTCGGCTCAGTTATTACTTTTCCCCACCAGCTGTGTAATCTTTTGATTGCATTTCCACCCTCTTTATATAATTTCAGCTTTTCTGGTTGTGAAGGACTTATAACATCCCTATACCCTCAGCACCCCCACTACCTAGCATTTGCCCTCTACTCAGATATGAGTTCTGGATTGAGTTCTTCTTAGCCAACTATTCACAGGCCAGTACTGACACGGGCATTTCCTTAAAGTGATCTCTGATCCTAGTAACATAACCTCCAACTCAGTCCCTTGTCTTATTTTCTATATGTCTTTCTGAGGTATTACTGTGGGCTGACTTGAGTCAGATATTTGCTCTACTACTAAAACTCTGTGGTCTTACCTGGATTTTTTCTGTAAGGTGTGGATAATATTGCCTACTTTATCTGACAGTCTGTAGAAACAGACCTGAAACACATTATCTTTTGCCGAGTAGATACTTCATAAACATTTGTATTCTTGTCTGTTCTTATTTATTTTCATCCATTGTTAGACAGGAATCAAGTTAATCTTTAATTAATGTCAATGTTTCCTTGCTCCCTATTCATTCAGGTGCATATTTAATTCTTAAATAATAGCCATTTTTAGCAAATAACCAATCTGCAGTGCGTAGTGTGATACATGTTCAATAACCTATACAGTATATTTGTTGATAGGAAGAGTTTTTTCTCATAGAATAAAATATACAATTCAAATCTATCTTGTAAATAATCAAGTATTTAGCTGCCTACTGCATAGGTAGCCTCTTGATTGTTTCAGATAACTTACATAATACAGAGTACATTCCATTACTTTAAATGGAGACTACACGACTAAAAGATGAAATAGAGAAAAACACTCTCTTAATCTTTAGAGAACTCTTATCTCCTAAAAATATGTTAAAATAGAAATGGAAAACTTAAAAATTATCAATTTTCAGAGTTTCCTCAGCCAGTCTCCTTTGTTTTTTTATTTTTCTGTCTCTCTTTTTCTAGTTTGCGCCCAGGGTCCTTATTATCTGAGAATTAAAATCCATGCCTCCAGCTAACTAGTTTAACTGACCACCTTCTTTGCTTTCTGACTTCCCTTGCCAGACTATCTCACATCACCTGTTTTCCTTTCTTTGACTACCTTTGAAAAGAAAATATAGTCTGACTGAAAGATTATATGCAATTATTAACATTATATGCAACCTTCCCCTAATTATTGTGGTCTCACTCTGTACTAGCCATGGCCCTAAACATATAGCATTTCAAAACCCAGATTCCAAAGCCATTAGAAATACCCCAAATAGAATTCAGCAGGTCAATATGGTAACAATATGGGAGCCCTAGAGAGGAGAATCTTGTGGCCTGAGAGAGGGAGAAGTTTAGAGGGTGATCAGGACACTCTTGTTGAGAGTCGAGCAGATTGATTCAATTATAAGTTCATCAGTAGGAAACTTAAAAGAGGAAGTCAGCTAGGCCCAAAGCACTAAGAGTAGAAGGCAGGAGACAGGCTGGGATGGCTGAGAGACACAGTCCTCTTCCCTCTGAAAAGACTGTGTTCTTCCTTGTTATTGGGCTGTACCCACAACTGAGTGTGTTGTGGACACTCAAGCCTGTCTGTGTAATGTCCAACAGAAGAACTTTCATTCATGATGAAACAACTCATGATATTTTGCCAATAAAACTGCCAGCAAGGAAGATATGGATGCTAATATTGCCTGAGAAGTCAATAGTAGATAAAATGTATGAACAAAATTAATGCTAGTGTTTCAAAGTTTAAATTATTTTTCTGATCTCTGTCATCTTTGGAAACTGATGCTTGGATTGTTGTATTATTCTGATCTCCATATGTTGCTGCAGCTGCAAACTTGTCACTTTAAATCACTGACTTTGAAAATATATTTCTTCTAATGTGATTTAAATTCTTCAGATTCCAAATGGTGTTACCAATTATCAGTGTAATGAAGCTATCCATTTCCAGAAAGGAAGCCATTTTACTTTGACTTAATTAATGGTTCAACTTTTGTTCCTATAGCTTTTTGCATAAAGTATGCTTCTTTCTTTCTTTCATATGTAAAATATTAATAAAAAAAAATGAAAAGTGACAGTAAAAACAAAAAAATCCCTATGCCATTGTCTGCCTGAAAAATCAATAGGAGTGAGATTTCATCTCACCTAGGATAAATCCTTCCATTCCCCTATTAGGTCTCAGGATGACTCACCCAAACTATTTGGAGTCATTCAATTTCTTCCCTGCAGTCATGGATGCTAATATTTTCAAGTTTTCTCTCAACGGACTTAGAGAAGCCATTTCCTGGTGGCTGTCAGATGACAAGGGCAGACCTCAGTACAACATTGGTCTTGATTGCGTTTTACTAATGATGTCAGTCATCTAATTTCCTCATGGTCCTTCCTCTGCTATATACCTCTGTTTCTTCTTTTGTCACCCACTTGGCCTTTGCTGAGTTACATCACATGTGCAAAGATTTACAAAACAATGAAATTGAATTTTAAGCTTATTGAGTCAAATTTCTTTGTTTTTAACACAGCATTGAGTTGCTTCTCTTTCCAAACTCTTAATAAGATACAACCGTTTTCTTTTCCAACATGCACAGTTAAATCAGAATTCTACTTTTATTCACAGTATTTTCTACCCTTTGAAACATTTGCTATGCACATATATGGGAGTTGTTGTTTTTTTTTTTCCAATTTTCTGTTCAACAGTGAATCTATGCAAAGAGCAGAGGTCTCTGTGATAATAAGTGTTCTCTAAAGAAACAGGAACAGTAGGATGGATATGTGGGCATGTATATATACTGTGCAAAAGACAGACAGAGAAATAAATGACTAGAACTACTGCTGTCTATCTACTAAAATTATATGGAATTACAGAGGATGACACACCCTAAACGTGCCATCAGCAAGTTGGAGACTCAAGGTAGCTGGTGCCCAGTCTGAATGTCAGCAGGAAGAGCCAGTGTCTCCGAGTGAGCCAGAAGACAGGAAATAACTAATATCTGGGCTCAAGGCAATCAAGCAGAATGAGCTCCCTCCTACTCATGGGAGGGTCAGCCTTTTGTTCTGTTTAGGTCTTCAGCTGTTTGGATAAAGCCCACCCATATCAAGGTGTGCAAGCTGTTTTAGTCAGTCTACCAATTCAAGTGGGGCTCTCAAAAATGATACAAATGAACTTACATACAAAACAGAAATAGAACAACAGACATAGAAAATAACTCTATAGTTACCCAAGGGGAAATGGGGAGAGGAATAAATTTGGAATTTGTGATTAACATAAACACACTATCTACATATAGAATAGATTACCAACGAGGACCTACTGTATACCAAAGGGAGCTGAACTCAATATTTTGTAATAACCTGTAAGGGGAAAGAACTTGAATATGCATATATACATATATATACATGTTAATCAGTTTGCTTTATGCCTGAAATTAACAGAATATTGTAAATCAGCTATACTTCAATAAAAAAATCAAATTAAAAATTTAATTGTGTCCAGAAACACCATTACAGTCTCACCCAGAATATCTGACTAAGTGTCTGGGTTTCTTGTAGCCCAGTCAGTTGACATGTAAAAATTACCATCACAGTTCCCCTATTACAGCGGACCAGTTTGGAAACGAAAACATCACCATCCTAGTTGTGAAAGCTTGTGCACGTCACTTACACTCTCAGCCTCCAGTTTTCCCCTGGTAGGTAGTAGTGTGAAATGATTATTCCAAACTGAATATGTACAATGAATACCTCCAAATCTCACTGCAGACAACATCCCACAGTTTAGGTAAATTCTATAACCCATTTAAATGCTAGAATTCTCTGCTCCTAAATTGGAGGAAAAGGAAAAGTGATTTGGAGGCGGCCACAAAACCCTTATGTGCAGAGGGATCACAAGAACATACTCTCATCTCTACTCTCATTCTCATAATAATCCAGAAGAAGAGTGAATGAAGGTTTTGTTAAGACTCTCTTATTAATTTGTTTTCTTAATATACAAAGTGGAAGGGATGCTTCTTTTAGAAAAAGAGCATGGTTATGACATTTGCATTATTGCTCTTTATTAGTTCCCTAACACTGGTGCCTGCAAAGTGTAATTCAATTTATCTTTTTCAGTAGCTATGTTTATAGTCATCCTGAGCATGACTAAATAAACTCATACTTAAGAATTATAATATATTATAATCATATTTAAGAATTATGAAACTGACATACTATTAATATTTGCAAGTAGGCATAGAGGTTTCAACCTCATAATCCATAATCCATTTTATCTACTAACTGCTCTCATACTCTTCTTTCTAGCTTTTGAAAACATACTACCCATAACCATTAGAAAATAGATAGAATTACTACACACTGATGGCTTCACACCCTTAGTCATATCACAGGGAGGCCTCAGCAGTTTCTCTCAACAAGCCCTCTGCTTCACTCTGCTGCTGCTGCTGCTGCTAAATTGCTTCAGTTGTGTCCGACTCTGTGCTACCCCAGAGACGACAGCCCACCAGGCTCCTCCGTCCCATGGATTCTCCAGGCAAGAACACTGCAGTCGGTTGCTATTTCCTTCTCCATTGCATGAAAGTGGAAAGTGAAAGTGAAGTCGCTCACTTCATTCTACATACCTCCAAAAGTACACACAATAAGCTCTTCACAGATTACCCATAACACCACCATTTGACACAAAAACTGAAATAAACTATACAACCATCCTTAACAAATATGTAAGTGTTTTCACGAAAAATAGAATGTCAATGTTTCAAGGAATAATAGTTCAAAAATCCATCATATTGCTCTCTCATCATAAACTTATCTAGAATCTGATCACTTCTTGCAAAACTTACTGCAACCATCCTCATCCAAGACACAGTCCCCTGTTATGATTATTGCCAAAGCTTTCTAATTGCTCTTCCTTTTTCCATCCTTACTTCCTTAGTCAATTCGCAAAACAGCAACCTATGTGATACTTTTAGCTTCTCAGTGTAACCATGCTACTTATCTTCTCAAAAACTGGTCATGGCTCGCCTTTTACTCCCAAACGGGTGTGTCCCAATGGAACTAGCTTAGTGGCATCTTTGAGCACCTGTGCTATTTGTTATAGCCTCCCTCTCTCTGTTCTAACCACTTTGCTTTCCTTGCCATTCTTTGAACACAGGCATGCTTCCACATCAGTGACAGGGCCACTTAGCATGAAACGTTCTCCCCAAGATGGACAATGACTCCCCTCCTTCAAGAGTCAAATCTTCTCTGTGCAGTCCCTCACGTACACATTCCTCCATTCTACTCTTGCCCCTATAGTACATGCCAGCTTCTTACAGACCGATTTAATTGGTATGTTTATTACCTGTCTTCTTTATTAGTATGTATGCTCCACAGAGGCAGGTATTTTTTCAGTTTTATTCACTGTTTTATCCTCTTCATCTAGAATAGTGCCTGATATAACATTGGCTTTTAAAAAATAATTATCAAATGGATGAGTGAAACAAGCAAAAAAAAGCAGGAACTATTTTCTACTTTATTTGAACTTAATTGATGCCAACCTAAGCTACATGTATGTTGTTAATGAAAAATAGCATTTTAACCTAAGATGTTTAACCTAAGCAACAGATGAGACACTTTAGCAAAGTTACAGATTAAATAAGTATTGGCATTAAATTTTTAAGAGAAACAAGTTATTTAAGATTTTGGTTCTCCCACTAATTAACTGGAAAATTTGATTCTCAAATTATTTTAGAGATACCAAAAGCTAGATTTCTATCTTCCTCTGATTTTCACTAGATGGTTTCCTTTTTTTAGGTTTTGTCTTTATGTTTGGTTTAATTTTGAATTTACTTCACATCTTTGACCACTTTTGCCTTTATATAGAAAACGTAGCAGATTAACCTTAGGGGGAAGAAGTAAATAGCCTGTTTCCCTTAAAAAAAAAAAGATTGAGTGGGCTATTTAAAAAAGGCCTTTCTGTTCTGTATCTTGGGGTTCTTTTACATCATACAGAAAGCTTGGCTCTCCAGGCTAAGGAAAATGCTTACATTTTAATGCAAAACTTTCAGAGTAATCCGGGTTTATTAGCCTGATCTTGCAGCACTGCTGCAGATGGCCTGGATGCTGGTGGAGTCTGGCAGGGAAGGTGAGGGAAGGACACAGGCAAAGTGGTTTATACGCTGTGGCTCTGTGCAGGGTGCTTACACTTCCAGCCCTAATTATCTCCTGGGGGGTGGGGGGGGCGGCGGCAAGGCTTTCCAGTTAGCAAAAAAAAAACCTCCAAAGCCAAAGAAAGACTACATTCTGAAATATCCTGCTCATGAGAGAGAAAGCGTGGTTAAGAATTCATAAGCTCAGCTCCTCTGGTTGTTGTTGAAGGAGGAAGTAATGATTTGTATTGAAAATGAGGGAGAGGGTGTTTATGATGTCTTTGGGTTAAGATAAACATTTTTATTTAGCATTGTAAAAGATTTGGGGCAAGTGCCTCAGTATGATTAAGGATTTGTGATGTTTCAATTATTTCATTTTCACATATTAATGCTTTTATATATTTATATCTAAAATACCTATTGATCACCTACTTTGGGCCAGGAACCATGCTGCCTGCTGAGTTTCAGCAAGCACAGAGCATACATGGTCCCTGCTCTCTGGAGCTTACTATATGGGACGTGTTAAGTCATTTCAGTCGTGTTCGACTCTTGGTGAGCCCATGGACTGTAGCCCGCGAGGCTCCTCTGTCCATGGGATTTTCCAGGCAAGTATACTGGAGTGGATTACCACTTCCTTCTCTAGGAGATCTTCCTGACCCAGCGATCGAACTCAGTTCTCCAGCCTTGTAGGCAGATTCTTTACCATCTGAGCCACCTGGGAAGCCCACTGTACGGGGTGCAAACAAAATGTTAATTTATAGAGTAATGAGTTCTAGATTTTAGCCAAATGAAGCTTCTTAGTGACTTACTTAACAGCTTCTAATTTCCTTGTGGTGTCTTCTGATGATGATGAAACTGAGCAGGACCCTGAAGGACCTTCCCAGGGACAACCCTGACTCCCATGTACCACCCTGCCCCACCTTGGTTGTAGAAGAGCTTTAGCTTCCCAAGCCTTCCTAGAGTTCCAAAAAGCAAACTTAATGGGTGAAGTGAGAAAATGCAGAAACAAAGGAAAGCAGTCAAATAAGACAAAATAGGTTAGTCATAAAACAAAGTCAAGGACTTTTAGTTCCTCCTTAGTTCTTTTGCAGATACTAAATGCCTCCACCCTCTTCCACCAGGTAGAAGAAATTAACTGCATGTTGACCAGCAGTACATAACCCCAGACTGATTGGACCAGAAGGTTGATGACTGACGTTCCAGAAACACATCATCCTGTTACTTCAACATCAACCACCAATCAGATAACTAAGCCTGAATTAATCACACATCCCACAACCCTCTCTCTCATCTTGCTTTTAAAATCTCTTCTCTGAAAGCCATTGAGGATTTTAGGTCTTTTGAGCACGAGTTGCCAACTCTCTTTGCTTGGTGACCACTTGTGGGCAGCTTGCAATAAATGCTATATTCTCCTTCACCACAATTTGGTGTCAGCAGATTGGCTTTGCTGCAGATCAGGTGAGCAGACCTGAGTTTAGTTTGGTGAAAATGATGAAGGATGAGAAAATGATATTTATTTGGTTGAAGCTTTGAAGCAAACATGGAAGGTTTAAAACAGTCACATTGCAGAATTAGGTGGCCAGAAAAAAAGAGAGAGAGAGAAGGTGTGTTGAACAAGGCTGAATAATCAGAGGACACCTGAGTCTCTAGGTGACGTTAGAGCCAATCTATAAAGCTGTGTGCTTTTCTTTAGCAGGTTTTGACATTTGACATTTCATAGAAGGCATATAATTGAATTTGTTCATGGTTTGGATTTCTCTATTTGAGTAAAAAAGAAAGAAAATGGAGCATATATGTTGAAGTCAAATTAAATGATGAGATTAAATGATGAATTAGAGTCTTAGCTACAGAGAAAGAAGTGAAGTCAGATTGGAGTAGAACAGGCCAAAGACTGGACATTTAGAGTGATCAAGGAGAAGGTACAGTGGGCGTAAAAATCAGAAGATGGTGGCCAAAAGGTCAGGTGCCTGAATTTAATATTTCAGATGAAATGTCTTCAGTGTAGCCATGTCACTAGAAAAAAATGAGGACAGAATTCACTGCAGATGACAAGTCAAAGAAACATAAAGCCTGCAAGTTGGATGTGATAGTTGCTAAAGTGAACCAGGGTGATGGTCCTATGTGTGGGAAACTGGAGGGCTGTAAGTAGGTACCACAGTCTTCAGAGAATGAGAGTGAGTAAGCAAGATGTACCTTTGTGACCCCATAGACTATACAGTCCATGGAAATCTCCAGGCCAGAATACTGGAGTGGGTAGCCTTTCCCTTCTCAAGGGGATCTTCCCAACCCAGGAACTGAACCCAGGTCTCCTTCATTGCAGGCGGGTTCTTTACCCACCAAGCCACAAAGGAAGCCCAAGAAGTGGGTCACCTATTCCTTCTCCAGTGGATCTTCCTGACCCAGGAATTGAACTGGGGTCTCTGGCATTGCAGGCAGATTCTTTACCAACTAAGCTATGTATTCTCAACCCCAAATAATTGGATTCCCACAGAAAACCTGCCATAGGCAGGACAGTTAAATTCAGGACTTTCATTTGACTGAATTTAGTCTAAATTCCTCTCACTCCCATTGGATTTTTCTCTTTCCCACTGGATACTAACTTAGAAGAATGTGGCATTCCCTCCCCACTTTCTCTTTACAAATTTCTCTAGAAGAGAGGGAAAAGCAGATGCTCTCCATCTCTGACAGACAACAAGCTTACAGACTCTCTCAGGACCATCAATTAAAACTACCTCACCATCACTATTTTCTGCTGTGGTACAGAGAACAGTCTAGAACCTTGCTAATTTCTCAGTCCCTCCTGGACTCAAGGCACAGGTGTCCTCTGCTCCCAGATTTCCAACCTACTTGGGAGGTGGGGAAGCCATTATTTTCTGCTGGGAACTTCAGCTCACAGCAGCTTCTTTTACACCTTTGCACCATGTGCTCGCTGTAATTTTTTGTATATCCTCTCTTTATAGAAAGACTTTGAACTTTGATACACAATAAAAAGAAGGTTTTAAAACTCAAATGTCTTTCTCTCAAGACTACTGTGTCTGCTGTTAAAAAATGCCACCATGGGTTTCAAATGTCTATTTAAGAAAAATAAATCTAAATGTCACTTCTTTTTTTCTCTGAATTTATGTGATAAAAATGCTACTCCGAGAGCCACAGAAATGAAAAACCATAGCTGAGTGGGTGTCAGGCAGATCACACGCAAGGTAGTCAAAGATTTAAAAAAATAGTAATTCATGCCTACTAATGCCTCCCAAAATGTAAACTAATAGTTGTGCAGATGTTTAATCTTATGTGCCTTTTACAGTCTACTTCAAAGCTTTTGCTAAAGATAAACAGAATGTGGATGAGTATAAGTTTATTGCCGAGTTGATTTGGTGAGAGGGTAGGCTAAGTAGAGGGTCTTCCCAGGTGGCTCTAGGGATAAAGAACCTTTCTGCCAGTGCAGCAGACATAAAAGATGTGGGTTCAATCCCTGGGTCGGGAAGATCCCCTGGAGAAGGAAATGGCAACCCACTCCAGTATGCTTGCCTGGAGAATCCCACAGACAGAGGAGCCTGGTGGACTACAGTCCATGAGGACTCAAAGAGTTGGACACGACTAAAGTAATTTAGCACACTTGCACATGAAGCTAAATAGAGGGGCCACCTGTTAAGATCACTTCAACCTGGTTGTCTTTATTTTAGCCATACACATACCAGAATCACTTTATAAATCTTTGAATAAATATGTTCAGTTTCCCCACATCTTAAAATTACATTGTTCATATGTTCTTGCCTAGATTATTAGGTATTATTAAAAGAAGACATGCCAGCATGAACGGCATGGTGGCTAGTATTCAGTAATTATGGATTTTACTTTGGCCACCTGATGTGAAGAGTTGACTCCTTGGAAAAGACTCTGATGCTGGGAGGGATTGGGAGCAGGAGGAGAAGGGGACGACAGAGGATGAGATGGCTGGATGGCATCACTGACTCGATGGACATGAGTTTCAGTGAACTCCAGGAGTTGGTGGTGGACAGGGAGGCCTGGTGTGCTGCAATTCATGGGGTCGCAAAGAGTCAGACACGACTGAGCGACTGAACTGAAAAAAAGACTTGTTCGGTTATAAGTAGATAAGAAAACTGACCAAAATTTGCTTAAGTAGATATTATTTCTTTTAGACTCATACAGAGCCACCAAAGATCTGGTTTCATTTTCTCCATCTGTTAAAATCTCAATCAATGCATGAGTCCTAAGTTTCTTTGTCATGTCTGACTCTTCTGCAACCCCATGAACTGTAGCCTGCCAGGCTCCTCTGTCTGAAGGATACTCTACGCAAGAATACTGGAGTGGGTTGCCATGCTCTCCTCCATTGGCTTTTCCCAACCCAGGGATCAAACTGACATCTTTTATAACTCCTCCATTGGCCTGAAGGTTGTTTACTGCTACACCACCTGGGAAGCCCACCAGTCAATGGTTTGAGTCTATTTTCAAATAGGATCTCTTTTGAGGTCTCAGCATCACTGTGAACAGCATCCATGGTTGCAGTCTTCTAGGTTCATGTCTAGTAAGAAGAAAAAAATAAGAAAGAGTCAAATGAAATCTTTGGCCTAAGTCTCATGGGGCAGGGTTGGGCTGCATGCCCATCCCTGAAGGAATCTCTTAATGGAATGTGATGATAGCTTAAGCCAACCCAGGCTTTTCTTGGAGTTAACAGGGAGTTACAACCAAAGCAAGTAACCTGAAAGTGGAGGAAAGATAGCTCCTCCAGGAAATTCAGAGGTGTGTGTCTAGGAGAAAAGTGAGAAGATAAAAAGTTCATGTAGGTTCATGTAGGTCTTTTCTGTTAGACTCTAGATGGATTCAATTCATGTATCTTTTCAGAAGTTCTCAGATGTAAGGAATAATTATGCTCTAAATTGTACCCTAGAGATCATTAAAGACTCACTTTGTTGAAATAGCTAATTTTGAAATGGCAGAAATATCAAAATGTGCTACTTATGATTCAATATGCATTCTCCTCTTTTTCCTTAAAAATTGAACATTGATTTTATTCCAGGTTCTTTTTCATCCAGCTAAAACAATTAATTTCCCATTCTTTAAGCCAAGTATGGTCAGTTAACATCTGACTAATACTGTTGAAGTGGAGTGTTTTATAGAACTTCAGTAAAGACTTCATAGAAGAAACTCACTTGGGAAGAGACTTTATGCTCACCACCCTCATCCCTAAACCCTTTCTGTTGACTTACATGCACATAAGACCCTAGAATTCCAGCAGTTCTTTAAATCATGAGGCAATATTAAGGATGAAAGCTCCAGACTAGGATAAAGGAGCAGTAAGTGGGAAGTAACTTAAGTGAGTGCCTCACGATCATGAAGCCACCACACCAGTCCTAATCTGTTTATTCCTGAATTATTTCTTGCAGGGAAGGAATAATGTACAGCATGAACCACTGCTACTTGGAATTTTCTGGTATATGTGTATCCAAACCTAACCCAAAGACATTCAAGTTTATAACATTCATGTTCCTGGAGACCAAAGGCCTATTTATATAATTTCTGGAAACCAGTTGCAACATGAAGTTATTGCTATTTTATGTCAAGAGCCTCGGCTTTGCAATTTCCCATATACTTTGGACTCTAAATCACTGGTTGTTCCAAATGTCTAGATTAGGAGCTAGGTCATTCACCAGGAAATATATATTATGCCTGCGAGCCTAAAAATCTGCTTGTTCTAGACACTTGTCCTGTAGCCACTTCAACCTCCTGATATTGCTCATTTTGCTACTACATTTAAATCTGGAACATTATTTCCAAAAGTTTCTAATTTCAAAAATACATGTAGAGATGAAAAGAGAAGAAGAAGAAGACTTTCTTATATGTCTTCTAGCTCTCTCATTCCTTGTTTTTATAAGGCCATCTTAAATGCATTTTTGTAAACATACTCACTTACATCTATGGGCCCTAAACAGGGAATAAGTACATAATGATCTCAGATCAGTTCAGTTCAGTTGCTCTGTCGTGTCCAACTCTTGTGGCCCCAAGGACTGCAGCAGGCAAGGCTTCCCTGTCCATCACCAACTCCCGGAACTTACCCAAATTCATGTCCATTGAGTCGGTGATGCCATCCAACCATCTCATCCTCTGTCGTCCCTTGCTCCTCCTGCCACAGTTCAAAAGCATCAGTTCTTCAGCACTCAGCTTTCTTTATAAGCCAGTGGTGTAAACCTATTGAAATCAGACTCTAAATAATTGAGGGTATAATTTAGAAGGAAAGTTCTGGGCATCGGCCTCACAGCGGGGTGGTGATGTTGATTTGTGGTATCAAAGTACAGCTTTCTGAAATAGAGAGAAAAAAGTCCTGTAAAAGGGAATGAAACATTAGTTTGGGTCCTAGAGTTTTAAAGTATTAATCTGAGTTTTAAAGTATTGTGAGACTGATATAATTACACATTGTGGAGCAAAGAAGGAACTTTAAGATTTACCCAGAGTCAAGAGTAGACATAAGAAAGAATGAAACTGTATAAAAAGAGATTTCAATAAAAATGGGGTGAGGCCCAGGATGAGAAACAAACCCAGAGCTCAGTGTCTTCAATAACATGCAATAAGAGAATAATTAGGCTCAAGTAAGTAAACTAGAAGAGAGGGCTGTAGATATTGCCAAAGGTGATACATTAGTTTTGTTTTTTTTGTTTTTTTTTTTTTTACTTTTAAAATTTTTATTTTAACTTTAGGTTACTTTACATTACTGTATTGGTTTTGCCAAACATTGACATGAATTCATCACGAGTGTACAAGCGTTCCCGAACATGAATCCCCTCCCACTTTTGATTGTTGCCTTAATAAATTTCCATAAACTGATCAGCTTAAAACAACCCTCATTTATCTCACAGTTCTGTAGGTTAGAAATCTGACATGTGTCTCGCTAAGCTAAAATCAAAGTGCTAGCAGCTTCCTTATGGGATGCTCCCAGGAAGAACCCACTTCCAAGTTCAGTCAAGAGCTGTCAGCCTGTATTTCCTTGGCTATAGGACTGAAGCACCCATTTTCTTGCTGGCTGTCATCAAGAGGCCACTGTTATTTCCTAGAGACCTTTCCCAGTCCTTAACTGTGGGCATCTTAAAGCCAACAGTGGCTTCTCAAACCCTCTCACAATGGAATCTCTGATTTCCCTTCCACCACAGCTCTCTCTGGGGGCTTCCCAGGTAGCTGAGGGATAAAGAATCTGGCTGCCAAGCAGGGTCAGGAAGATCCCCTGAAGAAGGAAATAGCAACCCGTTCTAGGATTCTTGCCTGGGAAATCCCCTGGACAGAGGGGCTTTGTGGGCTACAGTCCATGGGGTCACAAATGAGTCAGACACAATTTAGCGACTAAATAGCAACAACAACAAAGCCACTCTCCTCGTCTTTTCTGCAGCATCTCTCTGGTCACAGAGACAGTTTCTGCTTTTAAGGATTCACATGACTAGATTATGCCTATCCGGATAATCCTAAATAATCTACAAAGTCGTTTTTGCAGAGATTCCAGAAATTAGGATGTAAACATCTTTGGGAAACCACCCTGCCAATGTACCAATACATAAAAGAGCCAGTGAATTTGCTGTAGTTAGGGAGAGAATTCAGAGTCTCCATTGTTCTTCTGGTACCATTCCAAGCATGTAATGGAATTCAGGGAGGTGAACCGCTATTTATCACGTCATTTACTCTCTGTTCTCAGATTTTAAAACCTCTGGTCATCTCAGACAACACCTAAATTAACATAATTAACACAAAGTTAAATATAATTACACAGAGTCCTAAGAAAACTTGGTAACACTTTTCCCACATGAGAATTTAAAAGAAATGACAAAATGACTTGCTGTTAAATATATCTCTTTCAATCTCTTATTCATCTATGGTCATGGAAAGCTATTGTGTTTCACGCATAACCTCTTTGCATTATATTTTATTAAATGCCATTTATAAAATTGTGCAAATTGATTGAGATCGATTCATTACATACGTTGAAGCAATAAGATTTTTAGGTGATAAGTATAATTAACAAGAGAATACCACCGAAAGTGCTGATATACTATAATTTCTATGCACTTATCATCATTATCTGTACAAAATAACTCAAGGTTTAATATCTCCAATTTTCATAAACTCAAGTGATTATAACTCAGAGCTCTGCAGTTTCTCTTTTGTTTGTTAACTGAGGCCCCAAGAGTGTCACTGAAGTAGGTGTAATTTCTGACTGCTTTATTGGGATATAAAGATCTAACTGATCAGCCTAAGTTTTATAATTATATCAGGGAGTACATGAAAACATTCTCAGTGGAGAAGTGAAAGATGGGGGAGCAAAAGATGTTTTACTTAGATCAGATCAGATCAGATCAGATTAGGTGCTCAGTCGTGTCCAACTCTTTGCGACCCCATGAACTACAGCACGCCAGGCCTCCCTGTCCATCACCAACTCCCAGAATTCACTCAGACTCACGACCATCGAGTCGGCGATGCCATCCAGCCATCTCATCCTCTGTCATCCCCTTTTCCTCCTGCCCTCAATCCCTCCCAGCATCAGAGTCTTTCCCAGTGAGTCAACTCTTCTCATGAGGTGGCCAAAGTACTGGAGTTTCAGCTTTCAGCATCATTCCTTCCAAAGAACACCCAGGACTGATCTCCTTCAGAATGGACTGGTTGGATCTCCTTGCAGTCTAAGGGACTCTCAAGAGTCTTCTCCAACACCACAGTTCAAAAGCATCAGTTCTTCGGCACTTAGCCTTCTTCACAGTCCAACTCTCACATCCATACATGACCACAGGAAAAACCATAGCCTTGACTAGACGGAACTTAGTCGGCAAAGTAATGTCTCTGCTTTTCAATTGCTATCTAGGTTGGTCATAACTTTTCTTCCAAGGAGTAAGCGTCTTTTAATTTCATGGCTGCAATCACCATCTGCAGCCAAAAAATAAAGTCTGACACTGTTTCCACTGTTTCCCCATTTATTTCCCATGAAGTGATGGGACCAGATGCCATGATCTTCATTTTCTGAATGTTGAGCTTTAAGCCAACTTTTTACTTAAATACTTTACTTATATAGATTTAATTAACTTTTAATGATTAATATTATTCAGGAGTTCTCTCCTCTTTAATAAGCATGAGTACTGTCTTAGAAAACTATTTCAATCAAATATCAAGAACTGACATTTGAAATTCAGGAGGGAGAGGACATGGGTATATATATGGCTGATTCATGTTGATGTTTGACAGAAACCAACACGATACTGTTTACCAAATATCCTTCAATTAAAGACAAATAAATTTAAGAATAAAAAAGATCTCTAAAAAAAAAAGAACTGACATTTGAATGGATATCAATACCTGATAACCTGCTTGGAAATTGAAAAGTGAAATAACTCTTGGCTAAAATTCAAAAGTAATTGAACTCCCCACTGGCGGCTACATAATTCTAAACCATTGCTTCCCTCCTTGTTGTTCCTCACTGGCTGCCAGGAGCAATTTCTTTTCAGACCCTGTAGATAGAGGGCTTCCCAGCTGGTCCTAGTGCAGGAGACGTAAGAGACATGGGTTCGATCCCTGGTCAAGAAGATCCTCTGGAGGAGGGCATGGCAATCTGCTCCAGTAGTCTTGCCTGTAAAAGCCCATGGACACAGGAGCCTGGTGGGCTACAGTCCATAGGGTCATAAAGAGTCAGACTCGATTGAAGTGACTTAGCATGAACTCATGCTCGAAGATAGTCAGAGACCAAGGATGTGACTAAAAGCAAGTGGCACATTAGGTGGTGAGTGAGCTGTGGACAAAGCCATCATGGCGAGTGACCACCAGCCAAACTGGCTGGGAGAGTAATAGGCTGAAAGTCAGGGTCCTGGCATAGGTTCCATGAGAACTGTCAATCATAAGAGTCGGGGAGGAATCATTGAGTGACAGCTGGATGAAATTCCTCAGCTAAATAGTCACAGGTTCTTCTATCCTTTCCTTAGGTTGTATGAGAACACTAAAATCAGCTTTAACTTTTAAAATGATTAATCTATATTAGTCACAGTGTTCCCATGGTGTGTCCCCAGGCACACCTGCATCAGAAACTTCTGAGTTTTAAAATGTAGACGTTTAGACCCCAATGCACACTTGCTGAGTAAATCTCTGAGTAGAGATACAGGAATCACTATATTTTAGCAAACTTCTATGGACTTATTTCCACATTAAAAATTTGGTTCTACACAATAAATCATTGTTTTTATGTCTACCCAACTTGAGAAAGCTTCAAGAGATAGGATATACAGGAAAATGATGATAAATTACTCTAGAGCTAAATATGGATGATCTTAGAAGTCAGAGGTCATACCAAGGGACTTCTTTAAAAGCTAAACATCCTAAGTTTGGTTGGGAAAGAGAAGGCTGTGAGACACTCACTCACTTTGTATCTGTGGACTAATGCTTCCAGCCTTATATACCTCCAAGAACAAATATAAAAGAGAATAGCTGGATGAAATATAACCATAGAAAATATTTTAAAATAAAATCCTATAGAGCTTATTATTGATTCACATTCTTGAATCTTTCAAAAAGTTTTTTACAATAGCCATTAAATTACACTGAAAAACTCACTCAAGAAAGGGAGGATCAATAATAAAACACTTAAAGTGTGTTGCTGTGTCAAGTCCCTGGCTGAGAGAGAGGATTCATGGGTTCTGGACCCAGACATCTCACTTAACCTTCCTGGGCCTTGGGTTCCTTCCCCTGGGAAATGAATATCCTGAGCTCAATGAGGGGCTTCCCGAATGGCTCAGCAGTAAAATAATAAAAAAAAAAAAACCTGCCTGCAATGCAGGAGATGTGGGTTCGATCTCTGGGTCAGGAAGGTTCCTTCCCTAGAGGAAGAAATCGCAATCTGCTCCAGTATTCTTAGCTGAGAAATCTCATGGACAGAGTGCCTGGAGAGCTACAGTCCATAGGGTCGAAAAGAGCCAGACACGACTGAGCCCACTGCACAGCATAGCAGAGAGCTCAGCGATCTCTGTTTAATTAAAGGGTTCTTGCTTTTTCTCCTCCTCGTCTGGTTTCTTTCTGAACAGTCATCTGAGAAACATTAGATGCGTCAGAGGAACGGAACCTCCACGAAGACACAAATAAACACAAAGTACAAACTGGATTCAGAATGCTACATTTACATCCTTCCAAAGCCAGTCAGTCCAGTCGCTCAGTCAGTTGTGTCCAACTCTTTGTACCCCATGAACCGCAGCACACCAGGCCTCCCTGTCCATCACCAACTCCCAAAGTACCTTTCCACAAAATGCCT
Organism: Redunca redunca; assembly: GCA_006410935.1. Classification (NCBI taxonomy): domain Eukaryota; kingdom Metazoa; phylum Chordata; class Mammalia; order Artiodactyla; family Bovidae; genus Redunca; species Redunca redunca. Next base: position 2,467,223 of record SJYQ01001396.1, on the reverse strand, counting down.
ACTGATTACCAAAAAAAATTTTGAATTAATTTGTATGGGAGAAGCCTGGCCAATCCCCTTAATGAAGTAATCAAAATGAACATCATCAATAACAAGACAGATCAACATGAATGCCCAGGTGAAGGCAGAGAAAGGACCACAGCATCAATCCTGTAATAGGCCTGCCAAAGATGTACCATTTGAATCTAATCATGGGAACACATTAGACAAACAAAATTGAGGGGCATTTTACAAAATTATTGATTTCTAATATTCAGAAGTGTCAAGATCAATAAAAGCACAGAAAGACCAAAGCATTGCTTCAGACTAAAGAACACAATGCAATCTGTGCTCTCAAGCTGTATCTTTTTGCTGCAGAGGTGTGGTTGAGACAATTGAAACTTGAATGGATGTGAAGACCAAATGGTAGTAATTCCTTACATATTAAAAAATTTAAAAAGCTGACACCAAGTGAAATGAAACCAAATTTTCCTTCAAATAAATATTATTAGATTCTAATTCATCCAATCCTCTTATTGGTTTATTTTTAAAAATAAATTATTATTCAATTAATATAATTCATGTTACCCTTCCTTATTTGTGAATTACATAAATGTCACCAGGTCTTGACACAATGTCTGGAATACTAGCTGAGTATAAATATTTTGCATTAATAAATGTAAAAAGATATTAAAAGCCACTCTGTCTGAGTTGAAATGATAAGTGAAAACAGTAAGTGTTAGGTAATTACACATTTTAAAAACACATTTATGCAGGATTTGTTAGTAGGGAGCCCAAACCAATGTAGACTATAATCAATGAATCCCAAATAACCAATGCAGGAAATGTGATGGCTCTGAAGAGTATTTAGTGAAAAATAAAATTCTTATAAAAGATATTTCTAGGTGTTAGGGGAACTATTCCTTGGGCAAGTCAAGCAGGAAGATTCAGTGGAAAGTTCAAGCTTAAAACTTGAAGATAAGATTGTTTGAATTATTTAGAATTGGAATGTTAATAACTTAGAATGAACTTTTGAGAAGTGAAAATGTGTCAGTCGCTCAGTCATGTCTGACTCTTTGTAACCCCATGGACTGTAGCCCACCAGGCTCCTCTGTCTGTGGAATTCTCCAGGCAAGAATACTGGAGTGGGTTGCCATTTCCTTCTCCGGGGGATCTTCCCAACCCAGGGATCAAACTGGGGTCTCCTGCATTGCAGGCAGATTATTTACCATCTGAACCACTGGGGAAGCTTTAAAATAACAATAATGAGAAAAATCTGATTCCATATGAAATATCCAGGAGTAGGGAATGGAAGAGAGATCATTTCCTATTTGAAAAATAGTATTGTTGAAACTGAGCAGGACCCTACAGGGCCTTCCTAGGGACACATAACCTTTTTTTCATGTCCCCCACTTCCTGTTTAGCCTCCTAGGCCTTTCCTCCAGTTCCAAAGAATAAATTTAATCAGAGAAGTGAGAAAATGCAAAAACAAAGGAGAGCAGTCAAGCAAGACATAGTAATAGTTTAGCCATAAAACAAA
>SJYQ01001396.1:2438091-2449308 GCA_006410935.1 Redunca redunca | reverse complement strand
CAAAGAGTTAACTCATTGGAAAAGACTCTGATGCTGGGAGGGATTGGGGGCAGGAGGAGAAGGGGACGACAGAGGATGAGATGGCTGGATGGCATCACTGACTTGATGGACATGAGTCTGTTTGAACTCTGGGAGTTGGTGATGGACAGGAAGGCCTGACGTGCTGCGATTCATGGGGTCACAAAGAGTCAGACATGACTGAGCGACTGAACTGAACTGAAGAAATATATATTGTGTGGTAATTATGCACCGGGCACTGTGACAGACTAATTTTCTCACAGGATTATATAAATTTGAATGAGTCCTTTATAAAGTAATTAAAATTCTATACTCATTGATTAGCCAACATCTCCATAACTTTCAATGTGACCTTTCAAAGTAGGTATTATTCCAGTTTTGCCAAGTAGGAAACAGAAACTCAGAAAAATCGGTATGCTTGCCCACATTCACACAGTTCATAAATATCAAAGTTCCCCTGGGTTGGTTTGAACCCAAGTTTTTCTTTTTCCAAGACCCCTGCTCTTTCTGCTTCACTCCACAACCTCGTGCACTTTCATCCGTGTGACTGTTTTCTGCCTCAGTAGAAGCAGCTTTTTTATTATCATCCTAACTGCCCTCTATGTTGAACCTCGCCATTTCAAACTTGGTCATCCCAATAACTCTGAGAAAGTTGATAGAGTATGGTCACTGAACTTTATATTAAACCTCTTCATCATACTTACTTCATTGAAGTTTAATAATCTACTCCCTTGCGTCAGCCTCTTGCTTCTTGAAGCCAAGGTCTTATGTATTTTTATATCCTTCTACCTAGACTAATGCTAGGCACACAAAAGAGGTCTCTAAGTTGAATTGAAATAAATGTTTCTGGGGACTTCCCTGGTGGTCCAGCGGTTAAGACTTTGCCTTCCAATGCAGGCAGTGTGGGTTCTATCCTTGGACAGGGAACTAAGATCCCACAAGCCTTGTGGTCAAAAAACCAAACCAAAACAAAAACAGTATTGTAACAAATTAAATACTTTAAGATGGTCCACGTTAGAAAAAAGAGAAATGTTTCTAGAATGATTTCCACATTTAAGCAATAATACAGTTATAGTAAAAACTTATATTTATGTCCAATATTTTCATGTGTAAGAAATTTGTATTTAGTCTGACATATATTTCCATCAAAATGAGTAAAATAAATTTTAGAGGTCTGTGTTTGATGGAATTGGCCTCAGATATGATGGTATGTTGACAGAGCTTTGAAAACTGTAGAGTGTTTGCAAATATAAAATACTGTTATCTCTGAAAGATATAGAACAATCCTGTCAAAGATTGTTTCACTTTGTTTTCAGACACTGCAACATTATTATCTGTCACATGTTTTCTGCACTAGGCTATCTTTACTGTACATTGAAGACAGCTCTTAAACTATTAACCTCAGAACAATCTGGTACCATGGCGAATCTTTTACAAAGCAATTAAAACTTAAGCAAATCACAAAGCAGAAATGACAGTAACCAAATGAGGAAAAAGCAAGATTAAATTGTGCCATAAATTATAAGCAGCCTGGTATATTAGTTTTCTCTTCTGGAGGAAATGCCCGCCCTCATTACTGCATTCCAGCACACTTACCACTCAAGCTTACCTTATTTGACAACTTGCCTTCTTTATGCTTCTGAAAATTATTTAACTCCTCTGTAGAATTCCATATTTTTTCTTCAACAACCAACTATCTCAGGGAAGTAGAAGAGTTATAACTTCTTCACACATAACATTTCATTTCTTTCTCATTAGTAAGACCAAGCCAATAGCCTCAGTCTGGTTACTTTGTTGCAAGCAAGGGGAACTGACTAAGGCTGATTTAAGCAGGAAAGGGCTTCCCTTGTGGCTCAGCTGGTAAAGAATCTGCCTGCAATGTGGGAGACCTGGGTTCAATCCCTGGGTTGGAAAGATCTCCTGGAGAAGGGAAAGGCTACCCACTCCAGTATTCTGGCCTGGAGAATTCCATGGACTTTATGGTCCATGGGGTTGCAGAGTCGGACATGACTGAGCAACTTTCACTCCACTTAAGCTGAAAAGAAACCTGTTTAAAGGGTATTAGGCAGTTCACAAATTACCAGAAGACTGGGTCATATCTGTGTATATTCGGACAGTAATGATTTTCAAAGTTATGCTACTGAACTCACCTCAAGACGAGAGCACTGCGGCTAAACACCTCCATTTGCACAGCTAATGCCACTCGCATGAGACAAAGGACGCTGCCACAAGCACTGCTGCCAACACTGGCCTTCAGATTCTTTCCCAGCTCGACCTCCTTAAGAGTGCGTTGCTTCTGATGGGCTGAGTCTTAACTCATGCTTCATATCATAGCTGCAGACAAAGCCACGAAAGCTAGAATCTTGCTTTTGCTGTTGATTTTTGTTTTTTGGGGGAGTGGGTGATGGTGGTGTTTGTTAATTTATTCCTATTATTCGTTATTTATTTATTTTTATTTAAGGTTCTGGTTTTTATGTCTGATTCTCACCAAGACCCACTGGGTTTCTGAGGCTGGGCTGCCACAAAGACAAACTGTTTTTTTCTCAGGGAAAGACTCAGATGATCATTTATCAGAAGAGGAGACAGTGAGTGATTAAGATATTACTTTAAACAATCTCAACTATGAGCATACAAGGTAGCTTTAGGTACCCAAATCTCCTAGTTATCAAAATAACCTGATGGAGCAATTTTTTAAAGTAATACCCCAGAATCCCACCTAAGACTTTCTGATTTTGGTAGATTTTGGATGAAACCCAGGAATCCTTAGAATCAGCCCAGATAAGAAAATTGTTAGATGTGGTTATCTGTAGGAAAGAGAAGCAATTTAGAAAAGTTAGAATATGTTTGTAAACGAGAGCTCCAAATCATGTTCATAGTGGCGTCTTTTCACAACAATAAAAAGATGGAAGCAACCCAAGTGTCCAGTGATAGAAGCATGAATAAATGTGGTACATACAATAAAATAAATACAGCCCCCAAAGTAAAAAATTCTGACACTTGGCTACATCATGAATAAACCTCATGGACATCATGTTCAAAAAAATAAGCCAGTCACAAAGACAAATTCTGTTTGAATTTTATATAAAGATATCTAGAAGAATCAAATTCATAGACACAAAAAGTACAATGATGGTTTCTCCAGGCTGGGGGAAATAGAAGTGGTTTAATGAGTATAGAATTACAAGATGAAAAAGTTCTGAAACTTGATTACATGACAGTGTGAATATACTTAACACTATTGAAATCTGCACAAAAAAAGTAGTTAAGGTGGTAAATTGTATGTTATCTGTATTTTACCACAATTTTAAAAAAAAATTAAAACTAGTGTTTAAATAATTTTTTGATTCATATTTTTGCTGTGAAACATCACTGTGAAAATACAACATTCTCTATGCAATAAGCAGTTATTATCACAGCCAAATTGAAAGAAATCCTTTTTTAATTGTCATTATGGCTTATCTATTTCCCAGCAGTAGACCCTTAGGGAGTTGTTCTATCTTAGGGCTTATCCTTCAAAGGGAAGATGTGAGTGCAGGTCAACTTAATATGACTCTGGATCAAATATGCATAATTAGAGGAAAATTATCTGATCTGAATGATCAAAAAGATCCTCAGAGTGCACACAAAGCTAGAGTGTAAAAATGCATGAATAGCCTTGTGGTTTATCAGTAACTTTATTCAACATTACATATCATAGATGTGATTTCTTTTCTCAGATTAAAAAATAGAGCTCTGAACCTAGGTACTGACTCACTCTCAGGATCCAGCAGCATCTTACAGAAAAAGCTTTGTCCTGTAATTTATCATTACCTCTCTGGGAGCTCCCAGCATGTTTATAGTTCCATGATTCATAGTTCCCAAGCTTAGAGTCTGCACTGGGTAATCAGTTTATTCATTAGTCTGTGTCACGGTACCCTAGATGAACTAAACTGAGTTATCAGCAATTGAAACAAAATGAAAGAGAAAATAATCCCTGGAAACTCATCAAACATAATCCTGAGCATACATGATCATGGACATTGCTACTTTGATGAACTGAAAAATTCACATCTCAAATGAAAATATTAAATCATTTCAATTATGAGAACAAATAGAGAAATCACAGGACTGTGAATGCTGACTGTGTATACAGGGATGCCCTATGCAATTAATAAACCATAAAGTGCATGACAGTTTTCATAATATCACATTCAATTCATGGGGCTTCCCAAGTGGCTCAGTGGTAAAGAATCCACCTGTCAGCACAGCAGACACAGTGGATAAGTGTTCGATCCCTGGGTCAGGAAGATACCCTGGAGTAGGAAATGGCAACCCACTCCAATATTCGTGCCTGGAAAATTCCATGCACAGAAGTGCCTGGCTGGCTATAGTTCATAATAAATCATAAAGATACCTGACAGTTTTCATCATATCACATACATAATAGGTTTTTATTTAGTTTACTTATTTATACAGGAAACTGAGAATATATTTTCAGGACCTTTCCTTTTTTTTAATTCTCAGAAGCCCAAGAAAATAAATAAAAATGAACGATTACCCTTAATTTCCACAATCTGAACTTTTCAGATTGCTATTAATTCAATTTAATAAATCTTTATTTGCCTACCTATAAAGCACTGACTGCATAAATAAATAAAGTCACTGTCCCCAAGGATTTTGTCACTTATTATAAGAAGAGGCATATCAGGATCTGTCAAACTTGGCTATACATTAAAATTGCCTCTAAGCAACAAAAAACAAACAAAAAGAGAGTAGCTGCCTAGTCTCCAGCCTTAGAAGTTTTGATTTAATCTATCTGACTTTGGGCCTAATATTGGAATTCTTCCTTAATTCCCCAGATGATAATATGCAGAATATATAAGCAGTTCTTAACAAAGATCTGTTCAAAATAGGGTGCTTCTAGATCCATGTGACTGATTAAATACACTCAACTTCTGCCCTTCCTTCCTAATAATTTTATAAAATGACAGAAAAGATATATTTCAGAAAAAACAACAGTGCTTAAAAAATAAAAGAGGATGTCATGAGAAGATCAAACTTCTGGCAGAATTTCTAGAAAGCAAATAAAGCTATTTTCTCCTTGACGATAAGAGAGTAGAGAAAAATCACAGCCCAAAGCAGACCAGTAAGAACCAGCGTCAGAGAAGTTTTTCCCTAGGTCATCTCACAAACGCTCTCAGGTTGGAATAAAAAAGCAGAAGCAATATGTAAAGAAAAAAGAAAAAGCTGTACTTTTTTTTTTTTTTCCAAATGCATCCAGAACATGACTATTGTGCCTCTGCTTCCCTGTGTATAGAGAGGATGAAGACTCCCAATTAAAGTATAAAGAAGGATTTAGAAGTGTTCTGCTGGGAGTATCAGCACTTGAGACCCAAAGACTGGATTTCAGGGTACCCTGCACCCCCTCATCACATGCAAAGGGGGGATAGAAACAAACAAATCAGCTGAGGCCAGATAGCTCTGCTTGAATGAAGTAAACCAAAATATTCTCCAGCCAGAGTAAAACTTTTCTTACTTTAATGAATATAGGAATCTCCAAACTGTCTGCTCACACATCCTATGTGGAAGCAAGGCTGTTGGCATGAACAATTCTTACATCACAGTTAACTTGCATTGAAGGGAGACGCCGCTAGAGAAAGATGACTTACAAAAGCACTAAGAAAATCTGTAACTCTGGCAAGTATTCATCAACCTGGTCTTTATGAATGGATAACTAATGTTTATAAGAGAGTAAAACTAGCAGTATAAAACAGAGGGGCTGAAATGAATAAACCAAACAAATGATCTTGAGAGAAACAGTTTATTTAGGTTATAAGAGAATTCCAAAAAGTTTATTTGGTGTATATAGGATTGTTTGAAAGGAATAAGAACAGGTTACTACAAATGTCTCATGGAAGAAAAAGCATTGGCCATCTTGAGAAGACAGCACCACCAAGCCACAACTGGACCAGAGCCTCTGCCCAAATGCTGGAATTACCACCAAGTGAGAGAGAGGAGGAAACAGGGGAAAAGGAGAGAATCTTATGGGATGCTTCATATATGAAAAACGGGGTTCTTTGTTTTAAGACTCTAATGAACTTTAATCAAAACCATTAACTAATATTTAGAAATATTACTGAAAAATACTATTTCTGTATATGGGTGAAACTCTACTCAGCACCATCTCCAGACCATAGAAAATCCTAAGTGTTACCTGAGATCCACCATTTGAAGTCCTAAAGTCCAACAAAAATGCGGTAGCTGACTCTTTTGCCTTGAGAGACTTGTTATTCTTCCTTTCTTTTGCACCACCTCCCTGATTTTCCCTCTGTTTATAACTCTTCCTCCTCAGCGCTTTTCCTCAAGACAGATTGCTGTCATTTATCTTGATATCCCCTGAATAATTGTTTTGAGTTGTTCAAAGGAAATTAAATCTGATTTTCTTGTAGATAATTAGTATTTTTATTTTTGATTGTTAATCTGTTCTACATTAACATAATCCTTATTGTTTATCCATATTTTGTGGTTTATNATATTTTGTGATTTATTTTGATATTGAATTATCAGATTTCTTATAACAGTAGGACATTAGCATTCTAACTGTTTTCTTAAACATTATTTCATTTTATGTGATTGTCACTATTTTTTCTTAAAAACTCATATGCAAAATTTTACAGTCGCTTGGTACTGGTGGGGTAAGATAAAAAGCTTCAAAGATTTTACAGAAATGTACTATGCTAGAAAAATTAAACTGATGAATTCTCTGCCTACATTGATATATACTGGAGAATTTGTACCATTTTTCTTATAAGATCAATAAAAAGTATAAGTAATGTTTGGTCATTATTTAGTCATTAGTAACTGGATTGTTAAAGTAACAGCTATAAGTTTATTAAGTATTTCTTTTATTCCAGATGCTGTACTAGGGCTTTAAACATGTCTCAGTTGATACTCACTCCAATTCTGTAGGTAAGTGCTAACATACCTATTTTACAAATGTGCTCCTGAAGAAAGTCAATTAGAAACCTTAAAAATTAAGTCAGTGATTGCTTCTCCAGGCGTTATTATTATTTATTATTATTTAAACATGGTGTACCTATCGAGGCTGATTAGATTAATTATTAATAAACGGAAGAGTGACAATGACATTAGGCACAGGTAGTAAAGGAGTATCGTGCCAAGTGCAATGGGAGAAACCTAAGACCTTAAAATGTACATCCTGACCTTGAGGCGTTTGCTCTCTTATAGAGGAAACAACAAATAAAAATATTCTATTTAATTAATTCTACTTTTTCCCATTAATCAGATATTAAATTCTATATACTTCATTGTTTCTTTTGGCTCATTTTTAAGAATAAGCATGAGAAGTCATGAAACTATAATAATAACGTAGAATAATACTTGCCTGTAAAAAAACCAGAATTGATATCTTTGAAAATGCTGACAATAAATTCTTGCTAAGATAAATACTAAATAATAATATTGCTTAACTCTCTGGCCACTTCATATATAAAAAGAATGCCAGGATTAATAATTCTGACAAATACTGAAGGGGAACATAAGATGAGCATTTCAAAGACTGTCAAAATCATAACGTTTGTTGTTAAAAGAACAGTGTTTCTAACACACATTTTGATAGTCCCAGTTATTCATAGCACATACCACTCAGTTTAATTGATCTGAACTGAACCATCTGCTGTTTAATTGCCTCATAGCCAGTGGGATTTATGTAAGTAAATGAATATCAGAGATAGAAAGAATACTAATGTGAAGTCCATGTTTCATTAAAAATGTCTACTTGTTCACCCACAAAAATTAGATACATTAAAATATAAACATATAAAAATAACTTATTTTTAAGATTTCAACTCTTTACTAAGATGGAGTAACATGGAACAGAGTTATCCTCCGACCCAAACATCAACAAAATAGACAAAATACATAAAACAAATGTTTTCAAGACATTGGACATCAGGCAATAAGAGAAGGATAAATGAGAGATAAATAGGCAAGGTGAATCCTCTGTTTACCTAGTGTCTTGCCTAGAGGGGGCTGCATGTCAAGGTGCAGAAGAGGAATGAAGCAGGTAGAGTCCAGTCTTGAGGGGACAATAGGAGGAGAGTGGGGAGGTCAAGGTTGATAGAGTTTGCAATGCAGAGTACCAGAGAGGAGAGAGTCGCAGACAGAGCGCTCCAGAGATCTGAGTTCTCCTTGAATCATTAGTTGAACAAGAATCAGCAGATGCACAGTAGAAAACAACCTGGGGCTGGGAAAATAAATGCATGGACAAACTAAAGGCAACAATGCTTTGAGCCCACACAGGGCTGAAAAAATACCTATGACTCACCACCAACCAGAATGGAAATGCTAATAATTCACAGGGCATCAGGTAGAATACTCAGAAAACATTTGCCTCAATTGTGGAGCAAAAGTGCCTAAATCCTGCTCTGGTCTTGCCCAATAAGATTTAAAGGCAGTAATGAGACCAGAACTGCTAGAAATGTTAAAGAAATTCCTCAGGCAGATGGAGATTAATGCAAGACAAAATTAGGGATCTATGGAAAAGGATGATTTCACGCTTCATTACAGGTCACATTTTTCTGCTTTGCATGCCTTAGGATTTTACATTAGACGACGGACATGGCAAACCACATCCCTGTTCTGGGACAAGTCGTGAATGTTCTTCCCGCTGTTTCCAATTTCCTCCTATTTACCTCTACCCTCCTGTATATTTGGTGTGAAAGTGAAAGTCAGAGTGAAGTCACTCAGTCGTGTCCGAGTCTTTGTGACCCCACAGACTGTAGCCTACCAGGCTTCTCTGTCCATGGGATTTTCCAGGCAAGAGTACTGGAGTGGGTTGCCATTTCCTTCTCCAGAGGATCTTCCTGACCCAGGGATCGAACCCGAGTCTCCCTCATTGTAGGCAGATGCTTTTACCGTCTGAGCCAGGCAAGTTCAGTATGTTTGGTGTCTCCACCCAAATTGAGTGGAGAAGTTGATTTGCAAACTAGATTCCTGCTTTTCCATTCTTTGGTTATTAAATAAAGCTTGTGGTGTTCCATTCTCAGTATTGGTTTCCTTGTTAGTATGTGAATCTGATTAGAATAGGAACCTCTCTGACTGAGACAAAGGGTCTTAGCCTGAACTAGGATCCTGGCACAGGACTGGTTGACTGATTTAGTAACAGCATTACATTGACTATTTTAATTCTATTTTTTCATATCACAAATCTGTCTTTAAATTATGCACAGCTAGGTTATTTGAATCATTTTAAAATCTTTCACATCCTTCCGCTTATTATCTTTACTTTCTATCAGAGGGACTGATAATTAAGTGAAATTATTGGTATAGATCTAATTGACCAGAAAAATAAGTACTAAACAGAATCATGAATTCTGAAGCAAATTTCTTTTTCTCTTTCAGAGGTTAAAAACCCATAATTATATGTCTTAACATGAATCTAGACTGGGGTAAAAACATAACCCACACAGGGAATTATAGCCATTATCTTGTAATAGCTTTTAATAGAGTATAATCTGTCAAAATAATGAATCACTGTGCTGTACACCTAAAGCTAATATTGTAAATCAATTATACTTCAACTCAAAAATTACAATTTCAGCTTCTAGCCATGATGTAAAAAGGACTGTATTTACCTTCCTTCTGTAACCAAACAGAAAACAAAATACAAACACAAAAGGTATCTTAAGGCAGAGATCCCTGAAAGAAGGGAAGCAGGTGAGGCCAGGCTTATAATTGGCCTGGCTAGTGCCTGGGTACAATTTCAAACACACACACAGAGTCATAAATGCAAAAGAAAGCTAGCGAGTTGAGGAATCTAGGTAGGGAATAGAAATAGAACTGCCACATGACCCAGCAGTCCCATTACTGGACATATATCCAGAGAAAACAATAATTCAAACATGCATCCTAAAGATCATTGCAGCACTGTTCACCATAGTCAGGACATGGAAGCAACCTAAATGCCCTTCAACCTAAAAGCAATGGAAGAGGAATGGATAAAGGAGATGTGGTACGCATATACAATGGAATATTACTTGGCCATAAAAAAGAATGAAATTGGGTCATTTATAGAGACATGAATGGACCTAGAGACAGTCAGACAGTCATACAGAGTGAAGTGAGTCAGAAAGAGGAAAACAAACATCATATATTAATGCATATATGTGGAATCTAAAAGAAAAAACAGTGACACAAGTGTAGAGAACAAATATATGGATATCAAGGGAGAAGGAAGGGTGGGAGGAGTTGGGAGATTGGGACTGACATATATACATTATTGATACTATGCATGAAATAGATGATGAACCTTAACCTACTATATAGCACAGGAAATTCTACTCAGTGCTCTGTGGTGATCTAAACAGGAAGGAAATACGAAAAAGAAGATATATATATATATATATACACACACATATATCTGATTCACTTTGCTATACAGTAGAAACTAACACAACATTGTACAGCAAATTTACTCCAATAAAAATTAACTTTAAAAAAATAGCAACTAGAAAAGGCTGAGACAGCTAGAGTTAGGGGAGGCAGAATTCTGTAAAAGAGAGAGCTATGCAGAAAAAGAACTTTACAAATCTGAATGAAGGACCCTTTGCCTCTTTGGTAAGTGCTCAGATATGCAAGTATAGCGTGAAACACTATGAGTCTTGATAAAGAAAATTATCTGTGAGGTCAAAATTCCCAGACCTCACACAAACAAGCTCTAAGAAAATACTCTGAACACCAACCAGCCAGAATGAAGAGCTTTTGATGATCCTTTAACATATTCAGAATTATCATCAGAGGACACAGTATGTAAGTGGGCAAACTATCAATTGAATGAAATCCATTCCAAATCTGCACTTGCAAAGCTTTAAAAATGCTACAAAGGATGAAAGTGATCTGCAAGTAAATTACCTACAAATAAAACCTAAAACTTTTTTAAAGGGTGGGAGGGAAGCAAAGGAAAAAAAATCTAGATTCTTAGTAAGAACTAACCTATAATCCTTATCATGAAATTTAAAAATTACATAAATTATGTAATTAGCAAATATTTTAGTGAACCCAAGTTTGTGTGTCCAGTGCACAGTGAGGCCAAACAAACCAAAGAACATAGACAGATGACAGACAGATGAAGATAACAGAGAGAGAAAGAAAGAAAAGACATTGAAATCTTAGAAATACCAGTCATAATAGCATCAATAG
>SJYQ01001396.1:2427251-2437886 GCA_006410935.1 Redunca redunca | reverse complement strand
GGTTTTTTCTGTGGTAATGTATGGATGTGAGAGTTGGACTGTGAAGAAGGCTGAGCAATGAAGAATTGATGCTTTTGAACTGTGGTGTTGGAGAAGACTCTTGAGAGTCCCTTGGACTGCAAGGAGATCCAACCACTCCATTCTGAAGATCAGCCCTGGGTGTTCTTTGGAAGGAATGATGCTAAAGCTGAAGCTCCAGTACTTTGGCCACCTCATGCGAAGAGCTGACTCATTGGAAAAGACTCTGATGCTTGGAGGGATTGGGGGCAGGTGGAGAAGGGGACGACCGAGGATGAGATGGCTGGATGGCATCACGGACTCGATGGACGTGAGTCTGAGTGAACTCTGGGAGTTGATGATGGACAGGGAGGCCTGGCGTGCTGTGATTCATGGAGTCGCAAAGAGTCAGACACAACTGAGCGACTGAACTGAACTGAGCTGTACTGAATAGCATCAAAAACATGATGCTCTTCAACATAAATTTAATTAAATATGTACAAACCAAAATTATAATAAGCTACTACTACGAACCCCATAGCATGGCTACAGTGCAAGACTGACAATACCAATGTCACCAACTGGTTACTTATACATACATGGCTTGTGAGAACGCAAAGTGACAACCATTTTAAAAAGTCATTAACCTCTTCCTATAAATTTAAACATATCTACCCTATACAGCAGCAATTCATTCCTGATTATCCATCCAAAAGAAGAAAACATGCCCCCACAGAGACCTGTATACAAATGTTTACAGCTTCTCTGTTCCTCATAGCCAAAATATGGGAACAATCCAAATAGCCAAATATAGGCAAATAAATACACATATCAGTATATCCTACTGAAAGCTAAATCAGCAATAAAATAAAATTAACTACTGATATAACTCCACAACATGAAAGATCTCACAAGCATTCTTTGGAGAGAAAGATTCAGACACAGAGGAGTAGATACTCTGGAGTTTTTATTTATGTGAAACAGTAACAAAGAGGATTACAATCTACATTGATGAAAAGCATTTAAGTGATTGCAAGGGCTGAGGTTGAAGGGATGAAATTGATTGTGAAAGATCACAAGGAACTTTTGGGGGTGATAAAAATGGTCTATATCTATCTGATGGTGGAGGGAGTTATCTAGCTGTATGTGTTTCTCAAATTTCATCAAAATATACACTAAATTGGGATGCATTTCATTTTATGTAAATTCTACCTTGATAAAGTTTATTTTCACAACAGCCACCAAATAAACCCTTTAATTCTGTTGCATATCTATTATATAAAAGTCAAAATCCCCCAAATAAGAAATGTATGTGTATATTTTCATTCTGTATTTCAATCCACAAGCAGTATATACAAATATTATATTTATGTTTTAATAATTTGATTTCATATATTGAGATATAATTGAAAGCACTAGGCTAACATTGAGGATCTCTGAGTTAGGTTCCAGTTCTGCTTATGACTGAATATAGGATTTTGACTAAAGCCACTGAACTTCTCTGTGCCTCAGTTTCTGTATTTACTAATGGAGATTACAACATAAACCCAGTTGATCCTGGTAACATTCAAGTAACCTTATAATGTTGAAGTCCCTATTTTAGAACTTTAAAACACTCTATAAAGATAGTGTTATGGGCACATTACCCATATTATTTATAAAAGTAGACATTGACTTTGCTATAGCTCAAGCAGGGAATCAAGTTTCCTGCCATCGGAGCAGTGATTTATGGCTAAAAGATCATCCAAAATTCAGACAGTGCTTAACTTTAATATTAGCTCATATACATTTCAGTGAAAGAGATGAGAGATTATACATAAATGATGGCAATTTAGCCACCAAAAATATAGTAGACAACACTGTCAAATAAAAAGAAAACATATCCATTGCTTTGATTCTATATGATATTTTTTCTACCACCATATCTTAGTTTAATATCTTTCACTGGAAGTAAAGTGGGTTGATTTTTATTTATTCCCATATATATTTATAAATACATTTATTTAATACCAGTAATTAAGTGCTTCAAGGAGGCTCAATTTTCCAGGTTTTTATAGTTTCTTTGCTCATATACACTCAAAAGGTACATTAATTTTGCTATACAGTATTTTTTTTCTATGTATGAGTATATTTTGCAAATGAATAACCAACTTTAGCAAACCTACTGGAGAAAGCAAAACAATTATATTAATAAAAACTGATTTGTGAATAATTTTAGGGAAAAACAACCTGCTCTTTTGTTGCAGTGTAATCTAGGTCACTCTTTTAGGATGGTAGTAAAAATAAAAACATATGATAATTCAATGTGTGAAATGGAGGGGAAAGGAAAGAAACTTGGTTTTATAAATATGTTCAGTTGTAAAGAAGATAGGATCTATGCACACCATGACAGACTGAAAAGTCAAGGGTGAAAAGAGTTGTCTGGCTAAGTAGAATCATATTTAAAAATTGCAAATGGAAGATTTTTACAAAAAATTTAGCAGCTTCCTGGCAATGTGATTACCTAGATAATGGGGTAATGCCCCTAGAGAAATTCTAAGTGAGGCATTACTTAGAAAATGTAAAACCTGGTTTGGATAAATAATTAAATGCAGATGGATTGGACAAATTCCATGGTCATTGGCAAGCACTTGGCCTTCTGAAGGCTCTCAATTGGCCACAGCTTTTCCGTGACTGAATCTAAACTGCAAGCTTGCTTTGTTGATAGATCAACATTTGTTCTTGAGATGAATGTTAATATAAATCCATTATTTTCCTTCTAGAAGGGTTCATCTTTCTCCTATGTTGTGTTTTTACTACAGAAATGACTCCCTAACCTCCTTCAGCACCAATGAATGTTTCCTTTTCTGTTTAGCATTAGGAAATAACTAGCTTTTTCATGGCTAAATTAGTTTCTTGATTTCAAGTTGTTCTCATTTGTTTGAATCCTGAAATAGTTTTGAAAACTGGACTGTGACTAAAAACAATCCCAGTTAAAGAGTAATCACTTTTCAGCTGGTTTTCCAAGACTGATTTTCATTAAAATACCCAGGCCATATTTCAATCATAAACACATAATAAATTTTAAATTTCAGTGCATGAGACTAAACCACTTGAAATTAAACACACCTAATTTTCCTAATATTAACATGACAAGTTTCCAAACTATAGAAGATAAGATTATTTTAACTTTTGAAAGGGTGAATTATCTTCTTGATTTTTTATTTTCCTCCTACAGATATAGTTCCTCTTTTTCTGCATTCAAAAATATAATATAGCCATGGCACTGCTCTAAGACATGCTTTGGACTGATGCAATTACATACCAGACCATCTTATAGAGAGATCTTACAACTAACTTTAAGAGATTTTACAAGAGAAAACTCAAATTACACATGATATGAAAAAAAAAAATACAGGAAAGTCTAATTTAGAATTGTCAAAAAGATGAGCAGATGGTAGTTTGTGTGTGTTTTGATTTTAGAGAAAATAGAGAGCATCAGGATACAGGCTGTTCAAGTGATACTTTACAGTATCTCAAAACTACCTGGCCTTTTTGTGTAACTTGTAAATCTCACAGCATGGACACATTTGTTACATGGCATTGATGACTACTCCCCTCAAAGTAAGCAACTCAGGAGCAAATAGTCCAAGAGGCCCAAGTGTAAGTTGCAAGCTTTTTCATGACCTAACCTTCAAAACTGCATGTCACCTTCCAATATTGTGTTGGTAAAACAGCCACTCAGTGTAATCCATATTTAAGGGAAAAGAGCAGTAGGCTTCACCTCTACATAGGGTTGACTGCCTCCCACAAGGGAAGGAGTTAATGGTGCCCATCTTGAAGATAAGCTTCCACAGACATGGAGCAGTCTTAATATAAATAACTAATGAATCTTATTAATCAATCGTCATCTAATCTACCCAAATGTTGAAGTGTTTGTATCATAAGTGTGTAAACTAAGTGAGTGGGAAGCAGCACAAATTACCTAAATTTACTAGAAATTTTATGGGTCAAGACCAGCAGAGATTTCTACAAGCAGGTAGCGAGATCTGCTGGTTTGGCTGAAGGATATAAAAAAGAAGTTTGGAAATGCAGATTTCTTTGACTGGAAAATGCATACAATGAGTTTGCTTCCTGAGATATGATCTTTCAATATTTTGTCCAACATTTGAACCACCAGTTTGAAAAGTGAGATGCACTGAATGGAATTTTCCATTATTCATTGACTGAAAAATCTTAGTTTTCATTCCAATTTCAAAGAAAGGCAATGCCAAAGAATGCACAATTGCACTCATCTCACATGCTAGTAGAGTAATGCTCAAAATTCTCCAAGCCAGGCTTCAGCAATACGTGAACCATGAAATTCCTGATGTTCAAGCTGGTTTTAGAACAGGCAGAGGAACCAGAGATTAAATTGCCAACATCCACTGGATCATGGAAAAAGCAAGAGAGTTCCAGAAAAACATCTATTTCTGCTTTATTGACTATGCCAAAGCCTTTGACTGTGTGGGTCACAAAAAACCGTGGAAAATTCTGAGAGAGATAGGAATACCAGACTACCTGACGTGCCTCTTGAGAAACCTGTATGCAGGTCAGGAAGCAACAGTTAGAACTGGACATGAAACAGACTGGTTCCAAATAGGAAAAGGAGTACGTCAAGACTGTATATTGTCACCCTGCTTATTTAACTTCTATGCAGAGTACATCATGAGAAACGCTGGACTGGAAGAAACACAAGCTGGAATCAAGATTTCGGGGGAAATATCAATAACCTCAGATATGCAGATGACACCACCCTTATGGCAGAAAGTGAAGAGGAACTAAAAAGCCCCTTGATGAAAGTGAATGTGGAGAGTGACAAAGTTGGCTTAAAGCTCAACATTCAGAAAACAAAGATCATGGCATCTGGTCCCATCACTTCATGGGAAATAGATGGGGAAACAGTGGAAACAGTGTCAGACTTTATCTTTTTGGGCTCCAAAATCACTGCAGATGGTGATTGCAGCCATGAAATTAAAAGACGCTTACTCCTTAGAAGAAAAGTTATGACCAACCTAGATAGTATATTCAAAAGCAGAGACATTACTTTGCTGACTAAGGTCCATCTAGTCAAGGCTATGGTTTTTCCTGTGGTTATATATGGATGTGAGAGTTGGACTGTGAAGAAGGCTGAGTACTGAAGAATTGATGCTTTTGAACTGTGGTGTCGAAGAAGACTCTTGAGAGTCCCTTGGACTACAAGGAGATCCAACCAGTCCATTCTGAAGGAGATCAGCCCCGGGATATCTTTGGAAGGAATGATGCTAAAGCTGTAACTCCAGTACTTTGGCCACCTCATGAGAAGAGTTGACTCATTGGAAAAGACTTTGATGCTGGGAGGGATTGGGGGCAGGAGGAGAAGGGGACGACAGAGGATGAGATGGCTGGATGGCATCACGGACCCAATAGACGTGAGTCTGGGTGAACTCCGGGAGTTGGTGATGGACACGGAGGCCTGGTGTGCTGTGATTCATGGGGTCACAAAGAGTCGGACACCCCTGAGTGACTGAACTGAACTGAACTGAACGTTAAGTTTGGGCTTCCTTGCTGGTTCACTGGTAAAGAATCTGCCTGCCAATGGAGGAGACTTAGGTTTGTTCCCTGGGTCAAGAAGATTACCTGGAAAAGGAAATGGCAACCGACTCTAGTATTTTTGCCTGGGAAATCCCATGGAAAGAGGAGGCTGGCGGGTTAGAGTCCAAGGGGTCACAAAAGAGCTGAACACGAATTAGCAACCAAACAACAATGGGAAGTTTGAGTGAAGTCTGAAAACAGTTAAAATAGGCCACTACCCTCCAAAACATGCAAACATAATCTGACAACAATGTACCTAAATCATTTCGCAATGCGCACAAAAAAATAATCTGCTCAAGCCCAAGTCTGGCTCCATTGTCAAGAAAAGTAAGCTGGTATATATCAGATAGAATGACTGTCTGACAAATTCGAACAATGGTGACTTTGAACCCAGACCCAAAGTCATCTACTTTGCTACACATACACACACACACACACACACACACACACACAAATATTTTTGCTTCTGTATACATCTCTGTGACCAGAGATGATCACAGAGGTGATTTTCTATTTCACCACCTCAGAAGATTGCAATCATATACAATAGAAATGAGTTATGTCAAAGAAAAATTGCAATAGAAAAGTTAAGCAAGCAAGTGAAACTTTTCCCAAGACCACTGCAATAAAAGAAATAGATTTAATTCAACCCCCTAAAACAAAAAGCATCAGAGTGAACTAGTGGAAAACTACTGGAGGCTGATCGATGTGAAGAGGCTACTTGTTTTTTCTTATTGTTCCCTATGGAATTTTGGCTCCTACCTTCTCACAGAGTTTGGGAGAAGGGGGTCTTGTCTTTCTTGATAATCACATTTCAAAACGATGGTTCCCAAGTCCTTATAGGAAGAGATGCCTGAGCTGCAAAACTGGCAAGAAGCTGGGAGAAGGTTTACATCTCAAAGAAGCAGAGAAAGAATTTGCAGTTGAAAATTTTCTAAGATAGATGTTCTAAGAAAAAGAACATTTATTATTGGCCTATAGTCTTTAAAAAATAGTTTAGTCAAACTAAAGGACACATTAAGACCTGATATATTTACATGTACATGTGTGTGTGTGTGTATATAGTTATAAATATATATATATTAATTGAAGCTGGGATATATTGTCTAGGTGGCCAAACCTGGCAAGTGATTCTAGTAACTCATAAGGAGTGTAAAATCTGAGAGTTGAATCTTGTGTCCCAGCAAGAACTTTAAACTGCCTAATGGACTGGAACATACCCCTAAGCTTCAATTTCTCCCTCCAGACAACTTGGAACAAAAGTAATTGTTATAATGATACCCTGCATAAAAGAAAATACAATCTCCATCCAGCTTTATCCAAGCTTAAAAGAAATCCCCAAAGCATTAATTTTGCAATATGTAGAGAATACTGGATTCAGCAATCTTATATACTTTGTTAAAACTAATTTACAGCCTTCAAATTCCATCTTATGTAGGCCATGCCCCTTCAGGCATTTGGGTAGTACCTAAAATTCTGTAAAATAGAATCCCCTCACAGCAGAATTGTCAGGCTCACAAGCCTCTGAAAATTTGCCCTAGGGAGTCACACAGTGGTTCTGAAAAATGCTGTCTATGTGTTTTACCATTTCTGAAATACTTTCCTTGCAAATCTCAGGGAGCAGAGTATTGCTGGCATTTTCTAGGGGGCAGAAATCTACTGTTAGGCCTCTGGCATAACACACAGGAAATAAAAATCCTAGTACTTGCCATTTAAAATTCTCCATTAAAAAATAGTCTAAAAAATAAATAAATAAACTTGTGCAAGCTGTATATGGCATGCTCCAATCAAAAGATATTTTCAAGCATCCAAGGAAATTTCTGAGCTCATTACCTTGAATCTTTCTTGATATTTGAAATTTTACAGGTATGCATTCACAAATTTGGGTGAAGGCTCTGACCTCAGTAAAAATGTGAATATCTTAAGGAAAAAGTAGAATTTACAGTTATAATATGTTGACCCTATGTTGTTTTAAAAGAAGCTAACTTGACTTCATGTGATGATCGATTTGGGGTAAATGTCTCTCTTTTTAAGATGATCACTTTATGTGATACTTTCAGACAAAAAAAAGTTAGAGTGTGAATAATTATTTTGAAGAAGAAAGCCTCGGCTGAACCATGAGAGACATAAAGTTATGGGGAAAAATAAAACTGCATTATGTTAAGCAAAGAGGGTGTTCATTATGATAGCATAGCATCACCTACACTAATAGGTATAGTTATAATTAGGAAAAACATTATGGAAAAAAGAGCCAGAAAATTAAACTCAAAGAAAACAGAAGAAACTAAATGTTAACAAAAAAGTGTAAAAAATGGAAAAAAATAATCTATATTCACACATGATAGTTAAAAGCTGATTATCAGAAAGACTAATAAAATTGATGAAACAACCATGAGATGGATTAAAAGAGAGTTGAGTGTGAAATAATCAATATAATGAATTATAATGGGACATATAGCAACCTACAAATTTTTTAAAAAATAAAGGTGACATGATAACCATATACACATGCATATTGGCTTTAGGGGAAAATAACTCAGGGGTGGTAGTGAAAGGAAAGTCCCTTTGATAAATGGCACTAGGTCAATTTGCTTTTATAGGCTGCAAAAGACATTGCAAATTCTTTCCTTCCACCAGGAAGTAGGGTCTATCTCCTAAACCACCCCTTCTACATATGGGTTGACCATGTTGCCTTTTTTGGTCAGTGGAACCATAGGAAGTATGAACCAACACAGACTGAAAAGTGTTTGTACATGGAGCGTTCCCTCTTCCCCTGACCCTGGGAATTCTGCAACCATGAGGCAAATAAGCCTGGATTAGCCTGCTAGTTAATGAAAAACAGGTAAATCAGCAAGTCAACCGTTAGAACTCAATCACACACGTATTATCTGCGGCAAGTCAATATGTCTGCTGGTAATTCTCTTCATAATTGGCAAGTATAAGTTATTTTAAAAGAAGCTAACTTGACTTCATGTGATGATCAATTTGGGGTAAATGTCTCTCTTTTTAAGATGATCATTTTATGTGATACTTTCAGACAAAAAAAATTAGTTAATTCTTTTCTGAGTGAAAAGAGATGCAAGTAATTATTGTTCAATGCTGTCACATTTTTCTATTCAAAATGTTGAATATTTTTTCTCTCTTACAGCTTTTCTCAATGCTACTGGCTTTCCACCTTATCTCTCTTCTCTAATAGTCTGGTGTTCTACTCATACATAATTTTATTTTCTTAGTGATTTCTTCTCTCTACTTCTGTTCAGATTATGCCTGAAGAATGTTTCTCTCTTTTGGCAGTAGAGATATACTAGCATGGAAACAAGTATAAAATGTCAATCAGAGAAGTTTGAACATATTTGGGTTTTTGAGTGGCTGGTAAATAGTGGGGTAAATTATGTGAGAGGTAAATTACTCAAAGACAAACATGTTTAGACATTACATTGAGAACTTGTTGACTTTTCATTGAACTAAGCTGGATTTCAGGTGGCCACGGACTCAAGAAATGGGACTAAAGGCTACATATGGATGTGTGTGTCTATGGCTTCTCTTCATGAAGCAAAATTGCCTCTAACATCTTCATAATCCATATTATTAAATTATCACACGTTAAGAGTCCTTTAATGGGTTTACCAATTCTAACATTTAATAGGCATTTTAGATTAGTCTTTTCTTAGTCGAATAAAAATAGAAAAGAAAGTTGCAAGGAAAATTGATTATAAGCACGCAGAGTTTGTAGAATTATCTAAAAGCAAGGAATGGAAGTTCCCTGACAATCTTATGTAAGTTTGTGAAAATTTCTCAGTTGTGTCCGACTATTTGCAACCCCATGGACTATACAGTGTATGGAATTCTCCAGGCCAGGGTACTGGAGTGGGTAGCCTTTCCCTTCTCCAGGGTATCTTCCCAACCCAGGGACTGAACACAGGTCTCCTGCATTGCAAGCAGATTCTTTACAAGTTGAGCCACAAGAGAAGCCCATATGCAGAGTACATCATGAGAAACGCTGGGCTGGAAGAAGCACAAGCTGGAATCAAGACTGTGGGAGAAATATCAATAACCTCAGATATGTAGATGACACCCTTATAGCAGAAGGTGAAGAGGAATTAAAAAGCCTCTTGATGAAAGTGAACGAGGAGAGTGAAAAAGTTGGCTTAAAGCTCAACATTCAGAAAACGAAGATCATGGCATCCGGTCCCTGTTAGGTAAAAGACGACCAAGACACCAAAAAATGTCTAACAGGCTTTAATGGCGAAGTGCTCCCGGGCGGGGTTCCCGGAAGGGGTTCCCAGACCGAACAGGGCAGGTCGAGGAAGTCCGTGCACTGGACCGTGTTAGAAGTTTGTTTATATACGCTCACTGCAAGGGATGGCTGGGTTAGCGAATGGGGGTTTGGATAGGTTGCTGGT
The DNA here is from genome assembly GCA_006410935.1 of Redunca redunca. Taxonomy (NCBI): domain Eukaryota; kingdom Metazoa; phylum Chordata; class Mammalia; order Artiodactyla; family Bovidae; genus Redunca; species Redunca redunca. The sequence goes on along the minus strand of SJYQ01001396.1, from coordinate 2,427,894 downwards.
TCGTGGTGTCAGGAGCTGATAGGTTTTTCTATGCGGCTGGGGCGGGGTGGCTTTAGCGGTCCGGGAGGATCCTTCCATTAGGGACCTTCTCTCCTTCGGGAGGGAGAGGAGGGGCGGCCCATCATGGCCCCCAGGGGCCGACCCTACAGTCCCATCACTTCATGGCAAATAGATGGGGGAACAGTGGGAACAGTGTCAGACTTTATTTTGGGGGCTCCAAAATCACTGCAGATGGTGACTGCAGCCATGAAATTAAAAGACGCTTACTCCTTGGAAGGAAAGTTATGACCAACCTAGGTAGCATATTCAAAAGCAGAGACTACTTTGCCAACAAAGGTCGATCTAGTCAAGGCTATGATTTTTCCATTGGTCATGTATGGATATGAGAGTTGGATTGTGAAGAAAGCTGAGCACCAAAGAATTGATGCTTTTGAACTGTGGTGTTGGAGAAGACTCTTGAGAGTCCCTTGGACTGCAAGGAGATCCAACCAATCCACTCTGAAGGAGATCAGCCCTGGGATTTCTTTGGAAGGACTGATGCCAAAGCTGAAACTCCAGTACTTTGGCCACCTCATGCGAAGAGTTGACTCATTGGAAAAGACTCTGATGCTGGGAGGGATTCGGGGCAGGAGAAGAAGGGGAC